>PVKZ01003000.1:0-167332 GCA_004027375.1 Macroglossus sobrinus
GGGCAAGTCAGGGCATGTCAGGGCAACTGACCTTATGCTGTTTATCTGTTTATCCTATCAGATAGCACAGGGCGAGGCAGATTCTGTCCCAAGGCGAAGTTGCCTAGATCACAGGTATGAGAGCCTTGATAAGAACGGCTCCGGACAGTAATAAGTCTTTTGCTTATTTTTAACTTAAGAGCAAGGAGAAGTCATTATTAATTATCAAGCAGATAATGACACCAACAAATTTAAATTTGCATTTTCAAAGGAATGATTAGTATGGATAAAATTGAGGTTGTTGAGACTAGAGGTTAAAAGACCAGCCAGAAGACAATTGTATAAATCTAAGCAGGAAGTAATGGCCTTCTGAAGTAGGATGGTATTAGTGGGGAATAAAGAAGGAAGAAATGCAATAAGAGAAGATGTTTAGAAGGAAGATTTGACAATCCTTCATTGTGTGCTTCAAAAAACGAATTAAACAATTTAAAAAAATTACCACTTACTCCCATCTTATTTGACAAGGTATTTGTGGTAGTTTACAATAATATGTTCAAATGCTAACATAAATAAATAAGAGCCGTAATTTTACAACCTGGGACAAGATATATCTTTATTAAGTAGCCGAAGTATAAAGTATGAAGTAAAAAGTATGAAGCTATTGTTAGCTGAGTATTGTGGTAATACAATGATTGTTGCTCACAAGTCAAGTAAGTGATATATATTATTGCTCAAGCTGAAATGATTGATTTCATCAAACCGATTTGCAGTCCTTTGTTATTAGACTGATTTTAAATGCAAATAGTACAAACATTTTCTTTTTAATCATGATGATTGATGACATCATAATATCTGACAAATTATATATTTAAAAACTAAAATATTTGAAAAACATTAATCAAAAATATATTTTTAAAAACCTATCTTAGTCTGGTCTCTTCTAAAACTGGATTCCAAGACAAAATTTAAATGGAAATAATTTATTTGGGAAGTAGAGGAAACACCTTTTGAGTAGTTGGAAGTAAATCAGGGAGAGAAAGGCAACAGATAACTACAAAAACAAACAAAAAGAACAGTGCATCATCAAACCAGTCACCACTACATTAAATGTTTAAATGCTAAAAAAACAAAAACAAAAACAAAAACCAAACAAACAAAAACAACCTATAAAATACATTAAAAAATTAAGAACATATATGTAGTACCTAGGATTTGGGAAAGTAATTTTAATTAAGACCCAACTCAGATGCTATAAAAAGAAAGAAAATATTCTGATTTAAAAACATAGACAAATTTAAAAATTATATAGTAAAAGATAGTAAATCAACAGTAAATAAATAAGGAAAGTGTCCCCTACAACTGGCAGATAATGTATTAATTCCTATGTAATTCAAGGCAACTATGCATTGAAAACTATAAAATAAATATCCCAATAGAAAAATGTACAAATAATTCAAAAAAGAGTAATGTTCAATAATCTATAAGTATACTAGGTGATGTTCAATATCACTATAAGTTGAGAACAACTGATTTACGATGAAATTAAATAATGAAAGTTCACTTATTAACTATACACAAGAAATGTCAATACATATTATCACTTATGGCTGGCAGCAATAAGTGGAAAGATAAACTTTCATATATTATTTATAAACATTTCAATAATTATCTCAAGTGAAATAACTTAGCAATATTAATTTTAGTCAACTATAGTTAAAAGAAATATCTTCGTTCCAATACTTTTATTCATGAGCATCTATCTTTAAAAAAAGTACATATCTCAATATGCACAGAAGTATAAAATACATTTTGTTGTAGAATTGCTCATTAAAAACAAAAATTAGGGAACAAGTTGAAAAATTACTGGTACATTATTGAGCAACATGAAATATTTTTCTTTAAATATAATTACTTATTATACTTATTATATTATCTATTCATTGACTTGAAAAGAGTTCCATAAGGTATTTTTTAAGTTAGAGTGTATATGACTTGAACAAATATATATTACTGTTGTAAAGCAATCACACTTTAGATTTTTTGAGAATAAACTAAGCTAAGAAAGCAAATAGAAATAAATGGCTTTAAAAAGTTGTTTATTATAAATACCACAAATGATTTACGAAGATATGTGTGTGATATGGAACTAGATCATCAGAACAATACAATTAACTAAACCACAGACTTTATTTGTATTTAAGTAGTTTTTTTCCTTTTATTTATTTTTTTTATTTTCACTAATGTTCTTTCTCTTTTCCAGGACCAATCAGAGTTATACATTGCATTCAGTCTTCACATCTCCTTAGTCTTCTATATTTGTGACAGTTCTGTCTTTTCTTATCTTTCAAGACATTCACATTTTTAAAGAAGTACTGGCTGGTCATTTATAGAGAACATCTCTCAATTTGGATTGTTTGATGTTTTCTCATGAATCAATCGAATTTATACATATTTGACAAGAATACCACAGAGGTGATATGCCTTTCTTAATACATTTTATCAGCAGATGCATGATATCAATATGATGTATGAGAAGTTGGATTTTAATATGTACTTTTATTTTCACAAATGATTCTTATCTATTTTTTAATTAACATGTACAAGTTATGTAATCATGACTTGAACATGTACAAGTTATAAAAACAAAAGGCAATAAATAGAAGTTTGGAGATGGTACAGTACTTAGTTTTTACTAAACCAGTTTATAGCTATAGGTATTAAATAGGTTTTTAGTTTTGTGGATTTTTTTCTTTTTAATTTTCTTAATTAAATACTCATCTGAATAGTGTTTATTCAAAATAAAATAGTGTTTATTATAAATAAATTGAGCCATGTCAAAAAGAAAAGAATTCCCATTATTTTTAAGCTTTTTAAAACAGTGTATTCAAAGAAAGAAAAATAGCAATCTACAAAACAATGAAATTAGCTTTCTGTTCATAAGACCGAGGCCATCAATCTAATGCTCTAGTTAATGGGGTCTGTAAGAAGGCACCATTTTCACTTGTGTTTTATAGCATAATGATGAAGGATTTTTGGAATCAACTTCCAAAAACTAAAAAATCCTAAACATTCTTTTAAAAAGAAACTGACTAGTGTTTAGTGACCAACCTGGCACTCCTTCTTGATTTCAGATGAAAAAAATTGGTTGTCTTCCAATTCATTAAAAATATCTGATGCTAGCCAACTTTTCCACTATTAAATGTGTTATAGTTCTCAATTGTACGTCAAAGCTATATTATATAAATATTACAGTAATCAACTGTGAAGGTCCCAGATGCATTGTGGAAAAGAAAAGGAAGCCTTTTATCAAAAGCCAGTTCCTGCTTCCTGAACAATGACACAGTTTCTGCAGTTTGTCCCTAAGGAATTGAATTTCGTTTGTATTCATGCAATGGGAAAATGAAATTTTACAATACACATGCATGCAGACACACACAGAGTATGCATTCAAACTTTTCAATTACTTTAATAAGTCTTTTTGTTTTTTAGATGTTTGTTTCAATTATTTATTGAGATGTGTTCCCATGTATGTTTTTAGGGTGACAATTTTTAATGCTCTTCAAGGAAAGTGTGTTTTCCCTTTGAAAAATGATTTTACCTTCTGCTCCTCATCTAGAGTATAGTACGAAGTTAGTATAATGACCAGATATTATGTTAATTTAACCAGACCAGCTTTAGTCTGCCATTCAAATTACTACAAATTATTTCTCAAACAAGAAAATTTACTGCATTCATGTTGTACCATTAACTTTCGATATTGAATGTGTAAGCAAAACATAAATTCATTGAACAAATATAGGTTAACAAAAAGAAAAAAAGAAAAAAACTAAACAGTCAAGTCTAAGAAAAAACAAGTCTAGGAAAGCTCTGCAATTAAGGTAGCAGAAAAAAATGACAATCACTTCAGGATGCCTCTACCAATTTGAATGACTCCTACCTTTTTTGGTGTTTGCCTTTTCTGTTCTAAATTAAAAAATCAGAGCAGAAGTGTCCACTTTTTCCTCCTAGAGTCATGAGCCTCACATGGGAGAAAATAAGATACCTTGCTTATTAGTCACAGAGTAGTGAAGAAAGTTGCAGTTTACCTAGTTATCTAAAAGAAACTTGTTAATATTAACAGCTTGTTAATATAATAAGAGAAAAAGAAAGCATCATTAGCTAAAATAACAAATGTTCACCAATTTTTAAATGAAATTAACATTCTCCCTACTAGTAAGAATACTCAAAGCCATGCTTACACTCATGTAATAGAAAGGTAAATCATAACAAAAATTCTGGAATAGTAAAAATGTTTATAACTAGTAATTAGATTGGGAATCTGTCAAAAGAAATTAATCTGAATGTTCAGCAAATATTTTTTCACAAACAGTAAGAATAGACTGTTAATATTTTATTTTAGATTTTAATCTTAGATCTATCAATTACAAAACTGTAGGATTTTGGCAAGCCTCAGTTTTATCTACACAGTGGGAATATGTGCACTAGCATCAAGGGGTAACTGTAAGAAGAGTGAGCTGTCGCTATGTGAAAGTCATTTATATTAAATATATGCACTATATCCTAATTTATATTAGCAAAAAAATATAAAAGAAATTTGGTTAAACAAATTATTATATCCATCAGATAGGATATACTAACTATATCCCATACATAAAAAAAGAAGCAAACAAAAAAGATTTTAAGTAGATAGTATTTTCATGGGAAAATGTATATGATATATTAAGTAAAAAGAAAAAAAGGGGAAAGCAACAAAAAGGCAGAACATAAAATTATTTATATAGTCTACAGTCATGCCACCCTGAACAAGCTCGATCCTGTCTGATATTAGAAGCTAAGCAGGGTTGGCCTGGTTAGTACTTATTTTTTTTTAAATCAAAAGCTTCTTATTCTCTGAGAAAGCTTTACAAATATATTATTGTTATTAATTTCACTTTCAAGATTACTATATATTCTCAAGAGAATATTGTTTACCCCATAACTAAATCTGTGGGTTGAGTTTTATCATAGTGGTAAAATAAAATCACTAAGTTATATGAATAAATTAAGTATGTTCTATGTTCTATACATGGGAAGAAGCTTTATAAAAAATTTAATCACATACTTAACTAATTGAAAAGAAATAAATTTTTATATAAATTAAAATATAAAGAGAAATTAAAAAAAAAGAATTACAACTAGTAAGTTATCTAAAAATCTTGAAAATAGCAATCCCAATGTTTATCTCAGTTTGATAATGAGCAGTTTTGGATGAAGGTACATTTTAAAATACTTCACACTATTATGAGAAAAGATAAATATTTTTAATGACAAACTATATAAATTAAGTTCTCGATACTTATTTAATAATAATTCCAATGCCTTTTTTTACAATGAGCAGTAATTATATTACTGTTAATCTTGCCTATGATCTATAAAATATTTATTCTAAAATGAATTACAGTAGATAGCAGTTGAGAACACAGCATCTCAACAGTCATTTATTCTAGTGAAACTCATGAAAATTTAAACACATGTTATTCAGATTGTTATTAAAACTTGGAATTTTCTTAAACAAGTAATTGGTCATGAATAGATCCAAGGTTTAGTAGATAAAAGAAAAAGAACTTGAGAATTTTAATCCTAGTGCTACTTATCCAATATATCAACTTTTTGTTGTTGTTGCTATTAGTGAATTCCTTGAGAATCTAATAAAAGATCATATTCCTAGAAAATTAACAAGCACTTACAGCACATTTTGAAATTTTCAAGAGGTCTTGAACCCATTTGAAACTAGTTATTATTCTTATGAAATAAAATATATTTATGAAAATAAAACATGCAGTATAGGTATATAAATACATTTTTAAAAACATTTAATCACAGTGCTTAAGTAACACAGAATGTCAACGTCTTTTAAAAATTATTATGCACAAAAGATGTTGATTGGTACAAAAAGGTTTATCATTGCATTATTTATTACATAATTTAAAGTTAGTTAACTAGCAGAGAAAGACATCAGTTAAACCTAGAGGATTAAATAAGCACTTAATTATAATCTCTCTCATTATAATCATTCCATTATAACAGCAGTGAAGAAATTTTAAAAATAATAATCCACGTTAAAAAAAATAGTAGAACAGGTAATAGCAGGGAAAAGCTGACAGCAAAATTAAAAAATAAAATAAAATAGAAATGAAATAGTGGCAGGTTTTCTTAATATAGGAAGCTTGAAACTAAGTGATTATAGCACAAAATTAGCAAGAAGCAAGAAGATTTAAGCCCAAAACTCCAGGAAAGATAAATAACTGATGGTAGCAAATATCTCTGGAGGATAGAGAAAAACTGGTACTAAAACCAAAACACATTGAAACTTGTATAAAGAGCAGTTAAAAATCTCAGATCTCTTCCATTAGCCCCTACAGCAAAAACAAAACAAAACAATAAAAACAAAATAACTCTCTTTCTTGTCCACCTGCACCCTGCAGGTGAAAAAAAGATTAATCTCTGGAGAGATGTATCAGGTAGATATAGCCCATTTGACAAAAGAACACTAACAGAACTCCACTTCACCAACTCAATTCATTACACAGCCAATTCCATAACAGTCAATTCATAGAAAGCCAATTTATTGCTCCAGATGTCCAATATACTAAATAGTCAATTTATGAAATGTTTAATTGGCTACATTAATTTTTTTCTTTTAACTATGTACTTTAAAAACATTTCATATAAATAGACACATAGCATATATTATATCTGTAATGGGAATTAAAGTGTATATTTGAAACATTCATCAACAAATTGTTTATAATTTATTTCAAAGAATAATATATGGGCAAAAATACAGACTTCAGAAAATATGTATTAATATATACTGGAAGCATATATATTTAGACTTGCATTTCCAGGATTATAGTGAGACAAGATGTTGAGAGAAAAAACTTAAACGCAGTTATAAGGATTGGATAAAATGTGCTTTTAAATACAGCTATGTTTTTAAAATATTGTTTTAAAACATCAAAGTCTTTAAAAAATCTTCTTTAGTTTTAAAGTATAATTTTAAGTGTAGTTTCTACTCTCCATTTTTGTGAAGGTAATCGAGGGATATTTGCCGAGATCAAAATAACAGCAAAGTTCATATCTGTAGGAGTAAGAAAACTATAGAAACAGAGATCAGCCAGGGTGTATCTGCCCAGTTCTGAAGCATTAAAATGTGCCGTTGATTACCCAAATAAACCTAGGAGAGAGCCAAGCCTGGCACCTGAGGGAATGGTAAGCCGAAGAGGAGAGATTCAAGCAGACTCACTCACAAAAGTTAGTATTCATAAAGAAAAACATTAGTGAGTATATCAGAAAGGTGCCTTCCCCAAAGAGCACACCTGTGTACTAGACCTGGACTCTGGGCAATTCCTAAGAAAGGAATGAGATACAAAAATGAATGGCTAACAAATAAAAAGCTTACTACTCTATAGGTAAACAAAATAAACTTTGACCAATACAAAACAACAACAACAACAACAACAACAACAATAATAATAATAATAATATCTAACAGTGTGTTTAAAAAATCACATTAGAATTGAAATATTTCTGGATGATCCCGCTATGCTCACATCATTCATGACTAAATGAAGAGATAATCAACTTGATGATTAGAAAATAAATTGAAAAGTTCATAATAAAATTTTTAAAATTTGAAGTCAAAAATCTATATTCTCTTTTAAAGACTAATATTTGAGTTAATCAAAGACACATTTTGAGATCAAATGACCAAAGAAATTGTTCATTTGGTTCTCTGAAAATACTAGAATTTGCATGTACTTTTTTAAAGAAACATTTGTATTTGTATTCATAAGTGACCTATTTTTCATATGCCAATAGGAATATATAGAATCTGTGTTGTATATTTTCATGTGGGTTAATCTATTCTCTCTGATTGTTGTTTTTTCTACTATTAATAAATGCTTAAAATTTCTGAAGTTCTAGAAATAATTTTTGAAAGTCATTTTGAAAGCAAACCCAAACTTCTAAGTAAAACTCTTGGATGGCAAAATGAACTCACAGAAAAAAATAAAAATAAAAATTCAACTCAAACTCTGTGAACCAAAGCCTGTGAGTTTTGCTTAAGTTAGTTCAGACAGGGTTCAGATAAAATCTGAGCTCATGGTCTCTGGCCAAACCAAATAAAAGGCCAACATTTGACATTGTCAGAATATCCTTAATAATTTCAACATCTGTTGTTTCATACTCGTCTGTAAAATACAGGAGGATAATAGATTTCTTACACAAGTATATTGCCTTTGTTACTACACCCATATTTGCAATTTATAAACTCTATCATAATTACTACTTTATAACAGTTTAGGTGAAGTGATTCATAGAATCAAAATTGATATTTCTAATTCCACAATAATCTGGTGGAAGCAACCTCAACAATATCCACTAGGTCTATCTTAGCTGAGTTTAGTTGCTTTGCTTTCATAAGTCTTTAAGAAAAACAATTGAAAACAGATGGCATGCTTACATTTAGATAGAAGAGGGTTCAAGAATAAGGGATTAATTAAGTTGGTGTAAATAGAGTATTGAGTAAGTAAAAGGGAGAGTGCAGAGACACAGAGTTAGCAGCAATGGACTATTGTCACTCCTAAGCCCAACGGACTAGAGAAAAGAGACATTACTGGAAACTGGAAGGAAGAAATCCATGTAGAGCTGACTTCACTTAGAGTAGCGGTGTTCTCCCCTTTTAGGAAAGCCAGTCCCGGTGACCTCAAGGAGTCAGTAAAAAAATATCTGACCTCTCTCCTCCTTCCCAGGTGTCAAGATCAGTGTTCCTATTGACACAACTCAATTTTTTTAATTAAAATTATTACAGTGACATTGCTTAATAAAATCAAATATGTTTCAACTGTTTAATTCAATAATATTTTGACCTCAGCAAGATATATTAGAGGAGCAAAATGAAAATGAAACCTTGATTACATTACTAAAATTATCTGATTTAAAATATTATAATAAAAATATTGCAACTTTTCAAAAGACAATGTCAAATGACAATAAAAACCTAGAGTACAACAAATAAATTAGTTGTACTGCTTTCTCCTACATATTTGTGTGCATATATGCATGCATATTTCATTCTTTTTTTGAAATACAGTTAATGAAATGTTTTAAAAGAGTTTTAAATATTCAGGATTTTTATGAAAATGAGTGTATTTTAATTCTAATCATATAAACATTTCTCAGTGAAAATGAAAAATTTGCATTGTAATAATATTTCTATAACAAAATGAAATACAACATTTTTTCTAAATAGGAGAGAGAGATGAAGAGAGAGATTTATTATAAGAACTGGCCAACAAATCTAAGGATCTGTCAGTTTTACCTTCTGCAAATTGGAAGACCAGAAAAACTGGTGGTTTATATCAGTCTAGGTCCCAAAGTCTGAGAACTAAGAGCAGAAATGTCCAAAGACAGGAGACCATGGGTGCCCCTGCTCAAGCAAAGAGAGTAAATTTTTCTTTCCTCCATCTTTTTACTCTATACAGTCTTTCAACAGATTGGATGATAGTAGTGAAGTAGACCTTCTTTACTCAGTCTACTAATTTTAATGTCGATCCCTTCCAAAAACATCTCATAAACACAGCCAGATAAAATGGTTTACCAGTTATTTGGGAATCCCTCAGCTCCTTCCAGTTGACACAAAGTTAACCACCATAATATTAAATTCTCACCTTTATCATTTTTACCCTATTCCAAAGCAAAATCATTGCTCAATGTATTATTTTCATTGTGTCCTATTACTTTATCACCACCACAGAGCATACAGTGTTTCTGTTAAATTTTATGTCAATCATGTCAATTCTCTGCTCAAAACCCTCAAATTGTTTCCTATCTTACCCAAAATAAAAGTCAAAATCTTTACAGTAACCCTAAAATACCCGGGACTCAAAATTTAGAGACAGAAAGTAGATTAAGGAATGTCTAATGCTGAGGTGTTGAAAAGACTGGGATGTGTTAGCTAAAAGTGTATATATTTTTTGCGAGGGGGGGGAGAGTTGATAAAAATGCTCTAACATTTATTTTAATGATGATTGCACAGCTCTTTAAATATACTGAAACAATTATTGTCCACTTCAAGTAGGTGAATTGTATAAAATGTGAATTGTGTCTCAACAAATCTGTTACCAAAAAAAAAATAAAAAGGCCTTGTCCTCATCTCTCATGTCTCTTGCTTCTTGTCACTTTACTTTAGCCATATCAGACTCCTTGCTGTTCTTCAAACAAGCCAGGCAAAGCTAATGCTTTAAGATACTGGTACTGGCTGTGCCATCTTTCTGTAACAGTCTTTATAATTCTAAAGCCTTAATGCTCAAAGGACATCTTTAAATTAAATATGCACTACCTTGAATTTTTAAAAATTATTAAGCCACCATTTGCCAAAGTATTTTCTGTCAAATACCAATTCAGTGAGATGTTATTTGAGAATAGTTATGATGATAAATATTTAGAACTGCTGCATATAACTCAAACCCTTTCAAAAGTCACATAAAACATTAACATATTGAAATCTCTGAGAAGGAAGCACTGTGAAAAGAAACCAATTTACCTTGGATTGCTTCTGTGATTCCAAAATGTACTTAGACAAAGGACTCTCACTTCTTTATTACTTCTCATATGTCATAAAATATACCTTTATGAAAATGCTTTATTAAGCAAATCCATTTGCATAGCCTTAAATGATAGTTTTTAAGTACAGTCTTTATTGTTAACACCAACCTTAATACATCCCTGTCAATCTAAATTTTTCAAAGTAAACCTAGAGCCTACATTTAATAAATAAAATTTTTCTGTGAAATTATAATTTATGTTTGCTGAAAGAACATTTATTATGGAAGATCAAGAGAAATTGGACAATTCTATAAATAAAACAAGTTAGCTAACAGAATGCTATGAATTTTATCTTGTTGCAACATGAATCATTTACAAAACCTAATAATTTGCTGAAACAAGGAAATTTTATCTTACTTGCATTTATAAATTTCTTGAGAGTTATTTTGAATATTTAAAGTTTAACTCAAGAAATACATATTATTTTTGGCCTAGAAACTATATATTAGCTTATTTGGTAAGAAAAAAACTGTATTTTGTAAAAAATTGAGTTTATGTCACAGATAAGTTGGAAATTGTACAGTAATATAGCCATTCTGTTTATTGCATAGCTCAAAACTAAGATATGAATATGAGTCATATATTACATAGAAACAATCCAAAAATGTGTTTTGTTTTGTTTTGTTTTATCTAAGAACCTCTATCTTTTATTTTCCTGAAATCAAATATTCTGGCAAATAGTCCTTAACCATACATTTGTACATATAATATTTGGGTTGGAATATATTTCCATAGATTGCAAAATATCTGGGGATAGTTGGTAAAGATTTAGAAATATTAGTGTATCCACGCTGTTCTCAACTTTCTTTTCCTTTACATTCCACCATCTTTATTTTTGTCAGTATTTCTTCTTGGTTAGATTATCCTTGTTTTGTGAATTTGAAATTGGATCTATTTTGCCAAGTGTACATATTTAGAGTATATACCCTTTCATTAAAAACATTAAGTCTTTAAAACCTACTAGAGTTAAATCTGAGTATTGTGTGGGTTGTCTCTAATTCTTACTAAAATATAAAAATGTAAGGCAGAAAAATAGAGATTTTTGCAAGTAACAAGTGATGTACGTATCAGCTTTTACTATTCTTTACATTACAGGGTATAGATTTGTGAATACTCTAAGTTAAGAAGCATCACAATTCTTTAATATTATTTCGTCTAGGTATTTTATAGAACCTGAAAATTATAAGAAACTGCTAATTTTTACACTAAAAATGAAAAATAGTGAAATTCTAGACAATTTTAGATCATTCTCCTACAATAAATATCACAGAGGTGCTATCTGTTTCCTCCAACCTGGTTACTTTTCTTTATGGACACTGAATCAGCCCATGCTGACAATCCACCCATGAATTAATGGTTCAAATAAACAATCATTTGTTTTCTTTTGGTTTCTAATTCTGCGAGTTAGCAATTTGGCTGGGATTCAGCTGAGAAGTTTTCATGACCTGGGTTGCTCTTACTAAGGTGACTGACTGACAGAACTACTGGGGCTGGATGGTCTAGAAAGTCTTCGCTAGCATGTTGTGGTTTGCAGGTTCTCCTCCATATGGTCTCTTCATTTACTTTAGATAGATTTCCAGTCATGGCAATAATCCAAAAGAGAGAGAGTAAAAGCTGCAAGTCTTTTGAGTCCTAGACTCAACATGCATACAAGTCACTTAAGTCATATTCTTTTGGTTAAAATAAATAATTTGGGCAGGACCAGATTCAAGGTGTGGAGGGAAAAACCCACCCCTTGATTAGCATATCTGTAGAAACTTATGGCCGGTTTTAGGTCTAATGTAGATGCGCAATCTAGCTTCTTCACCTTTCAATCCAGTTGGATATGGTCATGTCACTGAATTCCAGACTGTGAAATATTGAGGTGAAGTGATGGCCACCTTCAGGCTTTTCTAACAAAACCTTCAACTGTTACTTTCCTCTTCTAGTTCACCAAGACTGCAATGTCTAAGGTGGCATGAAAGGTAATAAAGATCAAAAGTTCTTCAGCTTCAGTTTCTGAATAACTGAGTAAACATAGCACTTCATCTACACCCCTCAGCCTCTCTTGCTTCCTGAAGCAATCCTAAATATTATGTGAGGATATTACAAACTTATTTTTTAAGCTAAACTTAATGTGGACTAATATTTAATATAGAGTAATTTATTGTAATTAATGAGTTTACTTGTATTTTGCATAATTGTCATTATATAATGAAATTTTAATACTAAAATTGCTTTTTCCTAGAAGATATTTTTGACAGAAGTTCATTCTTAAATAGAAATATCTACATTTTTACTGAAGGCATAATTTCTATGTGTAAACATGAAGTTTGTTGATAAAACTATTATAGATATGTAAAACATAAGCAAATTTTCTCACATAAGCTATACAGTATTCTAATGTCTATGTAGAGAGACTCCTTAAATCTTGAGTTCAGTATGATTCTTTAAAGTGTCTCGGGGTGCTGAAATATGCTATGTGATACATATAATATTCTTTCAACTTGGAGATTCAGAAATAACTGTTTTAGGAAAGAAGTAAAGAATCTTTGAATAAAATAGAATCTTCTGGGTAATCAAAATTGATTTCTTCCGAGATTTTAAATAATATTGAGAAAAAAATTAGTTCACCAATAAGAAGACCCCCCAAAACTCCAAGTAATAATATTACTTGTAGCACTGTTTTTGTAAGAAAATCTACAAAATATTCTAGTATTTTTTATGTATAATGCGGTCATAACAGACTAATGTAGATTACCTTTAAAAATTATATCTACAGGTTTTCTTTTTAAAGTAATATGTTAATATGTTAAAATCTACATAGTACATGAGATAAAATAATAATTAAATGCCTCTCCCTCCCATTCTATTGTTCAATCATAGCTACTGTTCACAAGTTCTTTGAACCTTCAAGAAATTTTTATTAATCTTTTTCACATTATTCTCTATTTAGCGTTTTCACTGAATAATATAGCTTAGATGTATTTCTATTTAAAAATATGCATAAATCTCTATTTTATGACTTTCTAATTTTAGACAGTTTTTGTTGATTCCTCAGTGAAACATAAGAAAGTTAACACACTTATCCACTTCTGTCTTGTCTTTTCCACCATCTTTTTCTAGAGTCTCACTTACTATTTTTATATTGTCAAAATTTAAGACATTTACATTCTACCCTATATACAAAATTTCCAGAAATGTATATAGTTTTATATTTAAATGCCTTTAATGCTCATTGTCCTTTTAAAACTAAGGTATTATTATTATTATTATTATTATTATTATTATTATTATTATTTTATTATTTTATTATTTTGGTACATCTGGAGTTGACTGAATTTCAAACACTGTTTTATTAATCTATATTTGAAATTGATAATAACTTGGCAGGAATAAAATTTTCAATCATATCTTGTCTCAAACTTTTGTAGATGTGACAAAAGATCCTCTAGTATTGACTAATGAATCCTATGCAAAAAAATTTTGACTTCAATCTGATTTTTGTTTTGTTTTCACTAATGAGTGGGTGTTTTTATTTTTGTATGTAAAGACCATAGACTTTTTCTTTGTGTTCGAATTGGAAAAAAAAAATAACAGTAAGAGAATATATCATGTTGATCACACATATCAAGATTTCTTAGAACTTGGTTTATCATTTCAAACTAGAAATGCATGTTGTAGCTAATGCTGTGTTCCATCTATATCATTTCAATTACATTTGTCATTTTCAGGCAAACCAAACCCAAGTGTGCTCTCAACAATGAGAGCACCTGAGTCTCTCTGTTAGAAAGCTGTTCTCAGATTACCAGACTTGTTTTGGCTTTTCCTGAAAAACTAGAAGTCTTGAGAATTTATATCCCCACCTGGCCTGGGAGTAGCTATTAAACAATGACTGTGGCATGCAAGGTATAAATACTATAATTCCCTTGCCTCCAACTGGGATAACTCTTAGATATGAGATATACTTTCTCCAGAGCTGCCCTGGGATTGTGTTCATGTTTCCCTGTTCTGCTATTTTACTAGATATCATACCACTGTTTGGCTTCCTTCCATTCCTGTTTCCATTTCTTTGCTCCCCTACTGGTTTTATCTAGGAAAAATTCATAATCCTTTTCATACATTCTTTACCTCAAAATCTGCTTCTGGGATATTCCTTTGTTTCAGGAAAGTTTTCTTCTTTTATATCAGAATATTTTTTAGCTAATTTGCTATTTTCTAGTAAGAATATCAATTATGTTTATGGACATTTTCCTTAATTATCTATCATTATTTCTTTAATAACATTTATTTCTATTTTCTTTTTCATGTTGTTTCATGCAATTTCTTTAAGCCTGTAATATATATATTTGACTAATTTTTATTGTATCTATTTTATATTTTATTGTTTCTATTATAGTTTTTATTTCTAAGCACCTTTATTATTGTTTATTTATTTCCAAATCTCTGTCAGTTTACTTTTTCATATTTATTTTTGTTTTTTTCTTTGTTATCTCTCTGTCTTCCTCCCTTTTTGAAACTTTTCTCTCTCAATCATGTTCCCTCTTCCTCAACACTTTTAGAATCTATATTTTGTTTATTTCTTTAAAAGTGGGGAAATTTTTGTGAAATGTTGACTGTTTCCTGAACTAATTATTCTATATATAATGCATGAGCTTTGTGTTCATATATTTATTAGTATATATTATATATTATTTCACTTAAAACATAGGTTTAAAGGTTAATAGAGGAATATTCTTTGTTTGATTCCTAAGCAATAGTTTGATAAGTGCTCTTTATACATTATCTCAGTTAACTTCTACAACAAATATAAGTTTATTATTATCCCCAATTTATACAGGAGGAACTAAGTATTAATGAGATTATGTGTACTGATGATGAAAAATGAATATGGGAAACTTTTTATAAAATTAGTTCTATAGTTAAAAGTCATGAATCACAGTTGTGATCACAGATAAATTTTTGCTAAAAACAATAATATTATCTTACAAATAAATAAGCAGTTCTGGAAGATATTTGGGGCTTTTTACCTACTGAAAAATGTTTTAAAATCACCTCATGGCAACAGTGTTTCAGAATGGTTTATTTGGACCACACCCAAATGGAAATGAAAGAAAAAAAGAAAGCTTAGCATAATGCATTAATGATTAGTTTCACCACTTAACATATTGAGACATACTTAATAAGTACTAAATACATCTTGAATGTATATAACATAACAGGGTCATATTAGAAAATATCTTGTCAAGTCAGCATGATAGAGAATCTGATAACCATAAGATAGATTTTTTTCTTTATTTTATAATACAAGGAAAGCATTTTTATTTATGGCATATCTGATAGCATAATTGCAAAGTCAGTACAGTGTTTAAAAGACAGAGAGGGAAGGAGTTGAGAGATGGGGAGGAAGGAAAAGGAAGGGAGAGGAAGAGTAAGAGATTCTTTTTGCTTGCCTTTTGGAAGTTGTATGCTTCCTTTTTGTAGCTATATGATTTACTTTGGTCTTGAAATATGAATTAAAGTGACTTAGCCTCTGCTATTACATTTTAGAATGTAGATGGCAATTGGCTACATTTATAATTTTTGGTTCTTTGCTTTTTCCACTAAAAACAATAAAAATAGTTTTATATTTTTGTCAGTAAAATCAGTCCAAACTCATCTTTACTTTTTTGTCCTTTTGACATGAGCTTATATTTTTAGTAGAATAGATTCAAGAATTTTTTTACAGAAAATTTAGTAATGCCAATATCATAAAGATTGTCAGAAGAGAGATAAGAATTTTGTGAGATCTCTGTGCTTGTGAGTGTGTGTGTGTGTGTGTGTGTGTGTGTGTGTGTGTGTGTGTGTTTAATTTTTGTTGAGTCCTAAGCCAACACATTCAGATGAAAAGTTTAACCTGTTCTCTGAGAGATGGAAAAATGCCAATGGGGTTTGGTTGAATCTCTTGCTTGGGAATAACAATCAATTTGGTGAGATGTCTGGTTATGAAGACAGCCTATATGTAGTTCACAGGCTGTACTCTTTGTATTTCAGTACATGATTTTCACTGCACAGATACTTCTTTTCTATAGTAGAAAAGCAGAATTACGTGCACAACTCAATCCTCCCAGTCAGGAAACGAATTCAGGAGAAGAAAAAAAATACTACTTGAGAAATTCCTTCTCCAGGCTGCTTTTTCCAGCAACTACAGTAGAATAATTAGCTCTAAAAGAGGTTATTCACAGTGCTCTATCGTCTACATATAACTTGAGGTTGGTCCTGTCAATCTCATTACTGTTAAAGAAATCTTAAAAATTTATTTTATGTTCCAATTTGCAATGCTGCAATATACTTTTAAACTGGGGAATCTGGTTTAATATCCTCTTTTTGTATCTCCACATTAAATATCTGGCAGTTATTCTTTGATGTCAGTGGAGAATATGAACACATACAAAATTTTATTTTCTTTTAAGTATATTTTATTTGCTGAATATTTGTAGCTTTATTTTTTGCTTTTGTTTATTGTAAAATGAATATTAATTTTTTTTAATGGCATTCTGATAAAGGTTGCACACTCTCAGGTAAACTGTCTGAGTTCAAATCCTGACTCCGTGATTTAGGAAAAATTTTAAAACTTTGTGTCCCAATTTTTTTAATCTGTAAATTGGAGATAATTATAGTAGCCTATTCATGGTATTGTTTTGAAGATTAAATATGTTCATTTATATACTGAGTTTATAATTGGTACGTAGTAAGTACTTGATAATTATTGAATATTATTTGCTATTATCATTCTGGAATTCAGTGTTCTAGTGTAGTGACCTTACAAAATAGGGGAAATGTTAATTTCAAGTTTCTGAAAGTGATGCTACAAATAATTTAATTTAAAATTCAAATCATCATGTTGACTCTATTTCTACTTTAGGAACTACTATAGTTACAAACAAGTAGCTCATTTAGATTTTTTTTCTGTAGCTTTGGTAAACTAGTATTGAATTCCAGAAAGTACTCATAAAACATTTTTTAGTGATATCATCTGTGTGTATGTAGGAGAGAGAAATACACAGAAAATGGAGAGGGGAGGGTGGATGGGGAGATAGAGTGGGCAATTCTTTATCATATTGTTCACACTCAGGCCTTTTCATGTTATATCATGACTTATTTTGTCAAACAGTGGTATAATAAATCAGGAAGATGTACAATAACTAGCTTCATTATGTTATCCCTTATTTTCACAGTGCACTTTCTCCAATATCAACATTCTTTTAGATGTTATTTTAATTTTAAAGGTCTTTTTGAGAATTCAGACATCCCTATCATCATGCTTTGTGATTTTATAAAAAAGGATTTTAGTTTCTGAAATCCATGGTAAAGATGCAAACTGAATTTGTTTAGGAACTACTTTGAATTTTATACTTACTTTTGGGCAGTCTGATTTTTATTTCTTTATAATTAAATTTTCTTTCATCATTCTAACTTGGATTTATTCTAAAAGTTGTATCATAAATTACCAACTATAATTTATTTCAGAGAAACCTGATGCCTCATATTTTAATTCACTGTGCATTCTCCCAAGTTATATTTTTTTCATAATCTCTCAGATCCTGGACAAAGAAAGGAATTTCTTTAGAGCTTATTTTCTAACTATAAAATAAGAAAAATAAACCTAACTTAGAAGATTTGAGTGAAGATTAAAATATACTAATGCATGTTAAGAACATATACTCTTGGCATAGAGTGAACACTTTATCAGTGGTAGCTGTTATTATTCTTGTTCTTTAATTTTTTCTTACTTTTAAATCACTGTTTTTTGCATTGTGTTGTATATGAGTTACCACCTACATAAATCACAGAGAGCTGTCTACACTTTTGTGATTTCAGTAATATAACAGGACCCACCCTTAATAATAGATAATAAAAATAATAGTAAATATCAGTATACATTCCATTTCTTTTATTCAGAATATTGTAACAACTAACTCTGGGTGACAGAAATAAGGGTAAAAGGTAAAAATGATAGACAGGAAGGACAGGTTCAAAGTGTCACAGTAACTAATATGATATAAAATTACTGAAAGTAAATGCAAAAAAAAATCACCTACATAGAATAAAGTCTGTGAAATATTGTTAAATTTGAAAAAATATAGAACAATTTGTATAGTATGAATATTTTTTATAAAAAGAACATATACATAATTATACATAATATTAGACATTTCTCATTTGATTCTAAATGTCAGAAATCTGATTTGAACTTTCTTAAATTAAAAAAGAGAATTTATTGGAAGTATATTTGATTTTCTCTTGTAATAACAAAGCCAAATACAAGGAATGAAGCTATTTCGGAGTATTGAATGGGTATAACCAGATATTCAGTATTTTCTCTCTCTTTCTCATTCTCTTTTCTCTCCTTTTTATCTTCTTTGACATGCTTATCAATTTTATTCTTTCCTATTGCAGATCACCTGTCAATATTATGGCTATATCATGGCTGCCAACAATTCCCTCTTATGTGGCACATACATGAGAAAGCGGCCAGACTTTTTTTTCTAAATTCTGTTTATAAGTACTAGTGAAGAATCCTAAGTCAAGTTTTTACCCACTGATCATTAAGTATGGACAAAAAAATGTGGTCAAGCAGTACAGACATGGGCACTGAGAACCCATTTTTTAGTTTCAGAGTGATTCCAGAAGAACATAAACCATGATTCTGGAAGATACTCTAAAGACTATTCACAACATTTCTATCTATATCTAAATTTATATCATGTCTATCTCTATAGAAGTCTATGAAATAAAACAGAGGGAAGAGGGTAATAAGGGAAAAGTTAAAGAAGATGAGAACATTTTCTTTTACTTAACATTTTTACAACTTTAGGATTTAAGAATATTATTTGGTATGCCTATGTAGCTTCTTATAAATTATTTAGTGGCTGCCTACTAAGTTAATGTACATTTAAATTGTTTAGGCTGAATTAATGGACATAGAGTCTCCAACATAATGGGAAAACAATCCATTTTAATTCAGTTAGCCCACATTTGAAATATATGTGGTGCTTGTGGTCAAACTCTGATAGATCCAATAAAGGGTAATCAGTAAGGTGAAGGAAAACTATGATGTGAAAAAGAGTCCCTATCAGAGTAAGTCAAAGCAATAGCCAATTATCAGGAATATTGTAGAAAATATGGCAGAGTGAGAAACGTTCTCACATCTCTCCCCTTGAAACAACAATAAGATGAACATCTAAAACTGAACAAAAATCACTAAAACTGCACACCAGCATGTCTGAGCTTGGGATCTGTACATAAGAACTACCACAGGTCAGAACCTCAGGGTGTTGGGTGGTGGACTGGGAGAAATAAAAAAGCTACCTCTCAAAGCAGCCACTGGAGCATTCTGCAGGAGGAGGGAGTAGGGAGAAGGTGCAGTGCCTTCTCTGATCAGCATGACTGAAGTACAGACTATTCTATACAGCTGGCAGCAGGGCCCAGTCATCAAGGCAGAAAGCAAATAAGTGGGAAGGGACAGCAGAAAAACAACAATTAATTTTTACTGGCCCAGGTTCCAAAACCAAGGCTGAGCTGCAGCCCCCAACCCCCAACCCAGAGGGCCCCTCTCCCCATACCCTCCGAGACCAACAATCGCAGAGCCTCAAGGGAATCTGAGCAAACACTACCAAAACCGTTGCTAACACTGATAGGAACTGAAACTGAGAGTAGCAAGTGTGATTAAAATCTACTAGAAAATAAAAGACATTAGGCTATATATAAAGCAGGGATTCAAGAGGCTTAGACCCCACCTATGGAAACCAAAAGAAAAGCCCCTTCTTTGCAGCTGGCTAAAGAGAGACCTTTATTTAACAAATCTTCTTTCTGGTAAAACAACAGAATACTTTTTATTAATGCACAAGTGAAGAAATAGTCTTAAACACCATGAACAAACAAGGTGACAAGACATCTCAGAAAGAAAGAAATCTCCAGAAAATGAGCTTATGACATAGAAATATGCAACTTAAGTGACAGAGAATTCAGAATGGTACTTCTGAAAAAACTCAGTGAGTACCAAAATGAGACATATTAACAGTTTTAGAAATTGCAAAAATAGCTAGATGAGCAGAGTAAGATTGAAACCCTCAAAATGAACCAAATAGAATTTCTGAAGATAAAAACACACTACAAGAGTTGAAAAATGAAATAGCAAGCTTGGGAAATAGAGTTGACAAAATAGAGAAAAGGATCAGAAGGAAGAAAGAGAAACCAAAGAATAAAAAGCAATGAAAGAGAAATACAAGAATTAGTAGATACCATGAGTTGAGAAAACATAAGATTAATGGGTATTACTGAAGTCAAGGAAAAAGAGCAGGGACTAGAAAGCATTTTCAGACAAATAGTGGACAAGAATTTCCTATATCTAAGGAATGAGATGGAACTTGGAATTCAAGAAGTCAACAGCATGCCCAATTATCTCAACCCAAAAAGGCCTTAACCAAGACACATTGTATTAAAGTTATCAAAAATCAGTGACAAAGATAGAATTCTCAGGGCAGCCAGGGAGAAGAAAACAGTAATATATAAAGGAAACCCATTAGATTATCATTGTATTTCTCAGTGCAGACCTTACAAGCCAGAAAAGAATGGAACCAAATATTTAAACTATTATGTGAAAGGAACTATCAGCCTAGAATAATGTATCCAGCTAAGCTCTACTTCAGTTATGAAGGAGAAATTAAGACCTTTCAGATAGACAAAAATTGAGGAAATTCTCCACTACAAGTCCTGCACTATAGAAAATTCTGAAAGGGGTCAGCTCACTTGAAACAAAATAACAACAACAAAAAATACATAATTAGGAGTAAAGTGACTATAAGGCAAATAGAAGCAGAGGAGTGCAACCCTTACAAAGAACTGGGCATTATAAGCTTAAATAATAAAGAGAATTGCTATAGCAAGATAGTAATGAATGTTCAGCATACATAGATACAAACTGAGATAACAATGATTGAAAAGGGGAGGATTCAAAGATCTAAATTCACAAAGAGGAAAGGTGATAAGGCACACATAGTAGAAGATGGACGAATGTGTGTGTATACACACATACACACACACACACACGCACACACACACATATATGTGTATATGTATATACATACATACATACTATCTTCTTATATTTTTATATATATAGCTATCTTTTTCATATTTGTAATGATAACCACACATCATAAAATCAGAATTAAAGTATATAACATAAATCAAGAGAAATCAGAGGCAAAACTCACAAAAGCCAACCAAAATAAAGAAAACAGAAACACAAGGACAAGTAAGCAATGGAAATACCAAGCTACCAGAAAGCAAACATAAAATGGCTGTAAGAAGACCTCACATTTCAATAATCACCCTAAATGTAAATGGATTGAATTTACCAATAAAAAGGCACAGAGTTGCAGAATGGATCAAAAAACAAAACCCAACCATATGCTGCCTTCAGGAGACACATCTCCTCTCCAAAGACAAAAATAAAATCAAAGTAAAAGGGTGGAAATGATATTCCAAGCAAATGGTATTTATAGAAAAGTGGCAGTAACAGTACTAATATTGGACTAAATAGACTTCAAAATAAAAAAAGTAAAGAAAGATATTGAGAAACATTTTATAATGATAAAGAGAATTATGCATCAAGAAGACATAACACTTATTAACATCTATGCTCCCAATCAGAAAGCCCCGAAATATGTAAAACAATTACTAACAGAACTAAAGGAAGAAACAGACCAAAATACTATCATAGTAGGGGACCTAAATATCCCACGGATCATTTAAACAGAAAATCAATAAGGAAATATCATCCTTAAATGACATATTAGACCAACTGGACATAATTAACATTTACAGAGCCTTCCATACCAAAACAGCCGTTTATACATTCTTCTGTAGTGTACATGGCACATTCTCAAAAAGTGATCATATACTGGGACACAGAGATAGCCTAAAGAAATATAAAAGGATTGAAATCATACCAACCATATTCTCTGGTCGTAATGCTTTGAAACTAGAGATCAATGGCAAAAAGAAATCAGGAAGAACTACAAATACATGCTATTGAACAATAAATTAAGCAACATGCTACTGAAGAATAATTGGATCAGAGAAGAAATTAAAAGAGAAATCAAGAGATACATAAAAATGAATGATAATGATAGTATAACATATCAAAACTTTTGTGACATGGCAAAAGTGGTCATAAGAGAAAAGTTCATATCATAACAGCCCAACCTACAAAAATAAGAACAAGCCCAAATAAACAACTTAATGCTTCATCTTAAAAAACTAGAAAAGAAAGAACAAATGAGGCCTAAAGTCAGCAGAAGGAAAGTAATAATCAAAATTAGAGCAGAAATAAATAAAATTGAAAACAAAAAAAAATGATAAAAAAAATAAATGCAATAAAGAGCTGGTTCTTTGAGGTTAATAAAATTGACAAATTCCTGGCTAGACTCAAAAATAAAAAAGAGAAATGACACAAATACACAAAATCAGGGATGAATGAGGGAAAATTATCACAGACACTGTAGAAATACAAAACATCATGCAAGAAGAATAATATGAAAAAGTAAATAACACCAAATTTAATTATCTAGAAGAAATGGACCAGTATTTAGAAATATACAATCTTCCTAGACTGAATAAGAAGAACTGGAAAATCTAAATAGACTGATCAGCAGTATGGAAGTTGAAACAGTCATCAAAAACCTACCAAAATGTAAAAGTCCAGGACCAAATGGCTTCACCAGTGAATTCTACCAAACATTCAAAGATTTAATACCTATTCTCCTCAAACTCTTCCAAATAATCAAAGAAGAAGCAATATTTCCCAACTCATTTTATGAGGCCAATATTACTCTGATACCAAAACTGGTAAAGATAACACAAAAACAGAAAACTACAGACCAATATCTCTCATGAACACAGATGCAAAAATCCTAAATAAGATACTAGTGAACTGAATACAGTAGCACAGGGATGGTTCATCAAAAACAAATTAATTAATGTGTATCACATTAATTAAAAATTAAGAATTGTATGATCATATCAATAGATGCAGAAAAAGTCTTCAACAATATACAGCATTCGTGTATGCTAAAAACAAACAAACAAACAAACACTTAACAAAATTGGTATAGAAGGCAAGTACCTTAACATAATAAAGGCCATAAATGACAAACTCTCAGCCAACATTATACTTTATGGTGAAAAACTAAAAACCTTCCCTCTAAAATCAGAAACAAAGCAAGGCTGTTCACTATCACCAGTGTTATTCAATATAACACTGTAGATCCTAGCAAGTGAAGTCAAACAAGAGAAAGATATAAAAGGCATCCAAATAGGAAACAAAGAAGTCAAACTGTCACTATTTGCCGATGATGTGATTCTCTATATAGAAAATCCTAAAGACTCCACAAGAACGTTACTAGAAACAATGAGCAAATAAAGTAAAGTCTCTGGATACAAAATCAATGTTCAAAAATCCATAGCGTTTCTATACTCTAATAATGAAGTGTTAAAAAAAGTGGAAAAATAATAATTTCTTTTGCAATTGCAATAAAAAGAATAAAATACCTAAGAATAATTTTAACAAAAAATGTGACGGACCTGTGTAATGAAAACTACAAGTCTACTAAAAGATACAAAGAAATGGAAAGCTATTACATGTTCTTGGATTGGAAGAATCAACACAGTTGAAAATATTATATTACCTAAAGCATTATACAGATTTAACACACTCCCCATCAATATCCCATCGGCATTTTTTAAATAAATAGAAAAAAAGTTATCAGATTTGTGTGAGAGCACAAAAGACCCAGAACTGCCAAAGCTATCCTAAGAAAAAAAAATGAAGCTGGAGGCATTACTCTGTCTGACTTCAAATTATACTACAAAGTGACAATAATCAAAATGGCATGGTACTAACAGCAAAACACACAGACCAGTGCAGCAGAATCAAGAGTCCGGAACTAAACTCATATTTATGTGGGCAAATAATTTTTGATAAAAAAGCTAAAAATATACAGTGGAGAAAGGAAAGCTTCTTCAATAAATGGTGCTAGGAAAACTGGAAGGCCACCTGCAAAAGAATAAAACTAGATTGTTGTCTATCAACACACACCAAAATTAACTCAAAATGGATTAAGGACCTGAATAGAAGACCTGAAAGAATAAAATGCATAGAAGAAAACATAGGAACAAAACTCAAGGACCTTGGGCTTAAAGAGAATTTTATAAATTTGACCTCAAAGGTAAGGGAAGTAAAAGCTAAAATAAATAAATAGGACTACATCAAACTAAAAGTCTTCTACTCAGCAAAAAAAAAAAAAAAAAAAAGTGAAAAAAGTGAAAAAAAAGTGCTAAGTGAAATAAGCCAGAAAGAAAAAGTTCAAAATCACTAGATATCACTGATATGTGGGATATTAAAAGCAACAAATGAACAGGACAGAGACTCGAGGATATTTACCAGAGGGTAGACGGTGGAGGAGGAGGAAAGAGGTAAATGGAATAAAAAGGGTCAAATATGTTGGGCTTAGGGGAGGATGAAATGAGCAAAGGGGATCAAATATATGGTAACTGAAGGAAACTGGACTTTGGGTGGTAAACACACAATAGAATATACTGATGTCAAATCATAATGTACCCCTCAAAATTATATAATTGTATTAACCAATGGTACTCAAATAAACTTTAAAAAACAGAATATTGTAGATGCTGTTCCTACATCAGAAAGAGGGCTGTCAACTTAATATTCATTAAACTCAGAGCTGAACTGAAAAGCTTTAACAAATTCAACTATGCTTTTGTCTGTTCACATTTGATATAAGCATTCCATCAAATTTTCATTAAAAGTTTGAAAATTACATTAGGTTACTCTGAGTTCTTTTCTACTCTAAATTTAGTTTCCCCTCTTGTATGGTAATCATGCCAATAACCAATACATTTCAATGCTAAGTAAAAAATGATAAATAATAATTTAGTTTTACTCTCACTTTCCTATAATTCCATATAATTTTATATATTGTATTTGATTCAATTTCTTCTTAAAGTTGTTACAGTTACTTTAAAATATATTACAAGGTTTTGAAGTTATACAAAGTATTTTTGCATGGTACGCATAAAGAAATATTTGATTATATAATTTACTTTATTATAGTGCTCTCTTGAACTTAAAAAATTTTCAGTATCTGATAAATATGACTTTCAACAAATGAAATAGTATAATGTAAAAAGTATTGTTTTTATCAATTTGCATTTAGAAAAATATGAAAGCAAATAAGACATACAATATATGGAATACAGCATTCTTGTAAAACAAAAGTCAACTATAAATGGAAGATTATAGAGGACTTAAACTTGGTGGCACATTATAGTATATTAAGCAAAAAGTTAAAATTTTTCCTACATCTAAATAATATGCTTTATTTTACTGGAGAATATTTTGTAATTTACATGTAGATAGTGTTTTATCCTGAAGAAAACTAGAAAAGCAAAATGAGAACTACTGGTCAGCAAAGCCCTCTCTTTGTATCATATTGTTGTAGATCCTTTGGGCTATAGGTCATAAGCCGTATTTAAAGAAGTGATCTAAAAGCATATAGATAAATACAGTAGAAGGCATAGCAATTAAAAGTAAGTTATAACCCCCTACCTTTTATCAGAATTATTCTCTTACTTGTCAATGAATGGAAATAATAAAATAAATTGTCTCAGAAACTTAGCACCCACTTCCAAGATAACATATTTGTCTTTATTCAGTAGGTGAGTCAGATGACAATTAAGTGTTTTTTCTTTTCTGGAATTTATTTTAAATTTTATTTCCATAAATAGTTGCATTTTAGAATAACCTATTCTCAAACAGCATTATCTTGCAAAGATAAAGAAAAAATAAATTTTTTCATCCTGTCTGTGTGTTAATATTCCTATGATGTTCATTGAGTATCACATGCCTATAAATGCCAGCTGAAATAAAGAATTGGCTCTCAATTAAGGCACTAAAAAGCATTATAAAAATAACATCTTATTTTATTTTCACTATAAGACAATGTTAGAAGCATTGAAAATAATGACTTAACTCTTGACTGAATAACAAACATGACTAAGAAAAACAAATAAGAAAAAATTAACCAATTTAATCTTAAAATAATTTGTAAATTTAAATAAAAGGAAGAAACATTTAAAGGACACTAAAAAAAAGCTCATCTTATTTTTTTCTTTTTGTATTTTTCCATGTGAAAGATAATTAAAAAATCCAAACATAAAATTGTCACAATATAGATTTAGTCAACAACAAATATTTTTAACGTGTACTAGTTATTTTTAAGGCAAGAGTCCTCCCAGAGTTTGGTATTGTAGTGTAGTATAATAAGTAGAGGTAAGATAATACTATCTAAGAGAATGGAGTATAAATATACAAATAGGAAGAGACTGCTGGTATAAGTGAATAAGAAAGTCAGTATTTTTAAGTAGTAGTTTCCAGCTACCTCCAGCTGGTCTAGAATGAGCAGTTACAAAACAGTTATTGGAATTGAACCCTGTTTACAAGTAAGAGGTTCATTTGAGTTAAAGATCACTGTGGGAAGTTTTATTGCATATAATAAATGCATATAATTTATTTTAGAAGGAAGAAAATGTTCCTTAAAAGTAGTGAAAAAGTGTTAGAATTCATAGATTTTAGTTCTCGATAGAGTTGAAGGATTGTTTAAATTTGGATACTAGAGAAAGTGAGCTGGAATAATGGAGGGTTAGAGAGGTGGGTTTGAGATTTTGATGCTTAAATGGAAAAAAAAAATTCACAGCCAGATTAAATTCTTTTTGTATAATGTGAGTTTTTAAAAGACTCCAGTGTGGATGACAGCACAACTCACCATATTTATAGAAACACTTATCAAGGCATATGTTCTACTCACAGAGGGCCAAGAACATGAAGAACAGCATGCTCTCGTCATTGCCAAAGTGCTTTCTCAGCCAGTAGAATCAGAGATGTTGCTAATAGTAACAAATATTTTAATATACTTTACTCGTTAAAGAACTCTTAGCAGCCAAGAAAATGATAATCTTTTGCATATAATGAAATAGAAATTCAGATCAAAGTTGTGTTTTCCATTAAAAAAGCCTTTTACTTTTAATGGGGAGGACGCATTACACAATAAATATATGTTCTTAAATTTAAAAATCAGATAGGGTGGGAAAATGTAAAAGCAACCCTCTGTCCTCTCTTATACAACCTGATATAATTTTTCTTAGGTGTCCTATATAACTTTATGAAAATATTCAGAAAATTATTTAATTTACCAGAAATTAAATTTCTAAAAAAATTTTAGAACAAAGAACAATTACAGTTAAAACAATAAAAATGAGCTAGTCGGTTTTAGAAATGTTAAACTCTGTCATTCACTGATTATAAAAATAAATAAATAATTTGTGATAGCTAATAAATATATTTTAAAAAATGTTTTGTGCCAAGGTCCAGAAATTAATCCTTCCATTCCTTTGTTCTTCCATACTGCTCCTGTGCCTGGAATGGTGGGTAGTGGATGCAGTTTGACTTCTGGAGCATCTAGCTTTTTATTAAATATTTTCATACACTAATAATTTTATTTTTAGAAATCTATCTGGAATGATAGATTTCTTTCACAAACTGGAGTTTTATTTAGACAAAAATGAGATATGTCTCTATTAATATGTTAGCCTAAATATCTTGGATATATCATAAATCTTTTGAGTACACCAATTTGAATCTGAAAATTATAAAGGGAGCTTTTTACATATACTCTCTAATTTAGGAAAATGAACACATCAGAGGGAGATCATATTCTCCACAAACACATCCTTGTGTTTGTTACAAATTGATTTTTCCCCATGCAGAAAGCTTTGAACATATATTTTCAATTTGCTTGCTAAGCCAAACTTCTGAGGTATATAAATTTTGAAGTACCATAATGCTAAATAAGTTATCAGAAAGAACAACAGGGTGAAAAAAAAAAAAAACAGCTCATCTTAGTATATGCAATGTATGAAATTAAATAACTACATAGTCAGAGATACAAGCTATTCAATTCAAAAAGAAGGCATCTGTTTTTCACCATTAGCAATTTCCAAAAAGAAAGAGAGGCAGGAGGAAAGGAAGGGAGGAAGGAAGGGAGGAAGGAAGGAAGGAAGGAAGGAAGGAAGGAAGGAAGGAAGGAAGGAAGGAAGGAAGGAAGGAAGGAAGGGAGGGAGGGAGGGAGGGAGGAAGGAAGGAAGGAAAGGGGGGAGAGAGAGAAGGAGAGAGGGAGGAAGCAGGAGATGGAGGGAGGAAGAAAGGAAAGAAGAAAGGAAGAAAGCAGGGGAAGGGAGGGAGGAAGAAAAAAGATACAAAAGAAAAAAGACAATGAAATTCTGAGAGAGAAAGAACCCCTTACCACTTCCTTCCCACTACCAAGCTGGTTCTATTACTGCTCAAGTAATTTCCCACTGCCATTGCCACATTATGGAAAGAAGGTTCAAGACAATAAAACCTACAAATTTTACCTCTATACTTCTGCTAGAACACATATCACCATATCTGCTTCAGCATAATATTATTGGATATGGATCCAAATTATTCTTTTCTTTACTTGAGTTTTAGAGATTCTGAGATATAAATATATATACTCACCTAGATGAGAAGTATTAGTAGTTAAAAACTTGGCCTCAGGTTTCATGACTCAGAAAATGTTCTTCTTTCACATACTAGATTTCTGAACTTCAGTAACTCATTTACTCTCTTGGTGTCCTTTTACTTATCTGCCAAATAAACAACATTTGCCTAGGTCAAGACTGCTTTAAGTTTTTTTTTTTTTTTTTTTTAATCTACAGAACTTTGTGCATGTTGCATAATGAGCATTCAACAAATGTCTTCTTTTATTAGACAGGCTGGTATAATCCTGCAGTTTCTATTTATGGGTATTTTATATCAAATCTTTAGACAAAATCTAGGTTTCCCTTATGACTAGAATAACAACCATGTTTGACCTTGGCTGAAAGACCTTCCCAAGTTTCATGAACTTAGTGATGAGAACTTACCTCAGAGTGATCCACAAAAGATATCATGTTGTAAAAATTGTGATTATTTTGTTACCGTGGTATTTACTTTGCCGTTCACCCTTACTTATTCTTTGTTTTTCTCATTTATACTTTTTATTTCTAATGCACTAATTTTATTTTTTCTTCTTATTGATTATCTTCTCAAACATTCTAGAATAGGAATTTCATGAGTTCAGGAATATTTTCCTGTGAATAGAAAATTTCTCAAAGTATATATAAGATATGGTTAACAATTGCTACCCATGAGAAGAGAAAATTGTTGAGTAGATGAGTAACGTGAGTCAAGAAGGTGACTATTACTTTCCTTTTAATGCACTTCTAAGCTCTTTTCATTTCTTGAGTATGTATTGCCATTAAATATATTAATTTATCTATTTTAAACCAGTAAAATATTACAATTCTGTATTAATCTTTTTTTGCAGTTACATTTCTAAAATATCTGCTTTTTTGTGCATAAATGACATATGAGTTGATTTCAATTTTGCTTTGTGAAAAACAACTATATATACATATGACATTTGTTAACTAGGAAACTGTGAAATAGAAATGCTTGAATACATAATTAATATGATTTTAAATTGACAGCACAAACAGTGAAGCTGATGAAATGCACAATATCATTTTCAGCCGATTTAAAAGAAAACTTTATAGTTACTTTTTATCAGATGACTTTAAATAGAATATCTGTTTGCCTAAATACCTCATTAATTACTAGGATATTACCTGTGATTTCTTTTTTTTATAAAGTTTTGAATTTTTATTCTTTTATTTTTTAAATTAAGTTTATTGAGGTAACATTGGTTAATATAATTATATAATTTTCAGGGGTATATTATAATTTGACATCTATATATTCTATTGTGTGATTACCACCCAAAGTCCAGTTTCCTTCAGCTACCATATATTTGATCCTTTTTACCCACTTCACCCTCCCCAACCTCTCTATACCTGACCCCCTTTACCCTGTACCTGTGATTTTCATTAGAGATGTTTTGTACTTCTTTATTATAATTTATCAAGACAATTTATTTTAAAAATACAACTGTATTTAAGACAATAATACTTGTACCACATATTAGAAACAACATACCCAATATTATTAACATAGATCTACACCACTCTTAAACCATTTTTAGTTATCATACCATGTCATAGCAATATATTGATTTGATTTAAATTGAATACTCACTCATTAATGCGTATTTGCTGTTATTTGTTAATATGGATTCCATATTCTCAAATTTAAGTCATAATAATATGTTTCTATTGTTTTAAGATAGAGTGTTTTCAAATCATTATTTTGTTCTACTAATTCATGTCTATTTTCATTTCTTTTATGATAGCATGTTTTTCTCCACTAATTTTGCTCATTTTATTGTTTAATCTTCTTCCTTATGAATTGCCTTATTTTAAAAACTCTAATTTATGTCTGTATAGTAAATGCCAGACTATCTTTAGTAAGTTTCTTTGAGCCATCTGCACAGTAAATTATATTTTACCATATGATATTATATTGTAATCATATTATATCTGAAAATTTTTTTAGCTATTGAACATTTGTTAACACTTGCATGTAGATTACATAGAGCAGACTTTGTTTCTTTGTTTTATATCTTTATCAACATAATAGGAAATAGTGTAATTAAATGTTTGAGAGTTCCTTAGAGATGGAAACACATGCCCCTTTAATCTTTCTTTTTTCCTGAGATACTGTGTTACCTCAAAATCTTGGTATTCTTTATAGTAATTTTGATGTAAATTGGAAAGTTGTTGAATTGTCTTTTTGTTTTGGTACTCAAACTTTAAAGATTTTTAAGTATTTCCTACTTAAGTATTTAAGTATTTCCTATGCCTGTTCTATAATTTCTAAATAAATTTTAAAGTTCTTTTAGTAAATGTGAGTCTTATCTTTTTTATTTTTACATTTTATATTTTTACTGTCCAAGTAGGACAATTTTTTTTTAATACTGGTAGACAACTTCCATGGGGCGGATAGTGATAAAACTTTTCTAGGCATACATCAACAGATCAACAAAAACCTCAGCTCAGCTATCTGGATATTTATAAGTATTTCAATTCATGGACCTCTTTTTTTTTTCCCCTCCATAGCATAATAGATAATAGTCAGTGATCATTCTTTTGCTAATTCTGTGATTTTGACCTCTTAGCTTAGTATTTAGAAAAAAAGGGAATAATAACACTTAGACCTATGAGAACTGAAACCCAAAAGATACATCTGTTCATCAGAAGGAAATGTGGTGTGCCAATAGCAAATAGTTACACTTATATGGATGGTACCATCTGCTATAGCAGAACTAACAGAGGAAAGAAAAGAGCTAATTTGAAGTAAATAACATATAAATGTGTTGTTGATCCAAATGGAATGGGGTGAAAGATATCATTCTTCCATATTTATTTGAGTGTAAAATGTGGGCAGTGACATTGATTCTATGATTGATGTGTGTCACAAGTGATAAACATTTCAGGAGAAGATCAATCCTTTGAAAGAAGCAACTATGCTAATTAATATGAGCCGAGAAACAGGGTTTTAGAACAACAAACGTATCTAGACTTTGGATACATCAATCATCTGGTCAAATAATGCTTAGAAAGCAATTAGTAATTTTTTTCCAGATGATATTATTCATCCTCTTTAAAAATTCTGTCCATTCTCTCTGAAAAGTATATGAAAGTTTTGCAAAATTTTTCTGACATATACAAAGTTTCTGGCAGCAGGAAATTTTTTTCTAAATATTGTCTAAGCATTGGCCCAGACCCATTTTGAATCAATCTGTTTCAATTTATTTAAAAGTGAGATAAAAATTGAGGTAGTTTAACAGAAGTTTCTATATGACTTAAAAGAGAAACAAATCACTGAGTACTTTGAAAGAGAATAAAGTTTGAAGCATTGCCTTTTTGAACATTCTGTTGACATATCCTCCAGTGAACAAATTTATTTTGAGCTTAAAAACTGAAAAATCAGCTAAAGCTATCTACTTCTGCAATCGTATGAGTCAAGCTACAATATTCTTAGAGCTATTAGAGTCAATAAGAGTGTTAAAGGCTTGCACAGATTTTTGAGTCCAGTAAAAGAAATTGCAAGAGTCCTCTGGCAATGTTAACAGTGGTGTTTGACATTGATTTAGTATTGGCTGTAGTTTCTTATGTGTGCATAATCACATGTTAACAACTCACAAAACTTTATTAGAGCTGTAGTATTAGGGTTCTGTCAATAAGAAAATTCGAATTATCTTGATTAATTTTTCTCTATTAGCAATTAATTATTCATTCCTTCTCTTCTTACTTTATATAATGCAATTGCCTCTGGATATCATTCCATTAATCTTAGTGAAATATGATAGTCCTTGAAATTAGAGAGCCATGCTAAGTGCATACTTTATGCCATTATTCTCTAGCATACGAGCAAAAAACAAGCCCCTAAACTTTTAAACTTTTTAGCCTTATCTTATTTTTAGAGAAGATACTGATTCATAAGCAACACTTGGACACTGTCTAAAATTACACATGATTTTTTTCTTTTTGCATTTCTGTAGAACTAAGTTCATTGCTTAGCCAGAGTCAAAGCATTTTAACTATCTGTAGACTAGTATTTCTATGCTTTTTATTTAATGTAATTTCATTTAAAAATGTTTTTTTTTTTGCTTATGCTAGTGTGTTAGGAATTAATTTCTCAATCTCATTTTAGCAAAGTTTATATTATTATTCACAGATGGGAGAATATAATGTCTTTAGGCAATGTTTTCCTCAATGGATCTAAAATATTGTGAAGGCAGTTATGTCTCTCTGATATATTAAGATTTAGATTTGGTGAACATATGTAAAAGCACATGAAACCACTATAATAACATACAGGCAGATGGTAGAAAATACTCACACTTACATTAGAGGCCAGAAAGAATTGATTTGTAATATTTTTGAACTGAGAATATTTTTAGAGGTAAGTACCAAATTTGAACTTGTATATATGTGACTTTCAATGGCAATTTTTCAAAGTAGTGATGTTGTCTTTTTTTTTTCTTCTATTAATGTGTCTGGCAACAAATTTTCCTTAGCTTTACATAGTTTCTGAAAATATATCTTGAAATTCTCAAAATATGTAAATGCAAATTCCCAGCCAGTTCTTCACTTGAGCATATTTGCATTGATGGTGTGATTCTAAAAATAATATTTATGTTTAATGTATCCTGCTTTGAGATTTGTATAAGAGATTTTATAGTTTTGTTAGTTGTTAACATATATGATTATATAAATCCAAAAAACTGAAGCCAATGCTAAATTAATGTCAGTGTGGTTGTGAGGAAAAACAAGCATTTACATCAGCTACCAAGTCTAAACATGGTATAAGTATGGGAAAAACTTTAACAACTGCTCCTGATAAAAAGAAAAAGAAAAAAATTTGATTTTGCAGTTATAGATTCTGCAGAGGTTAAAATAAAAAACCAGACTAACTTTACCAGATTTGTGAGGCTTAGGCAATCTCAAAATGTCAACTTGTAAATGTAGAGAACATAAAACCTAAACGAAACTTGAAAAATTTTTCAATAGTTTCATATACTTATCAGAGAATGAAGTATCACAGATTCTTTTGATGCCACACATTTCCATGTGTAACACTGTCCGGCCATTTTTCATTTTCTCATTTCTATTCATTCCTTTTGATGGTGAAGTTCATTTTTAAACCTTGATAGAAAAAAGTAGTAAAATCATTGCCATTTATTTAAAATAGGGCAACATAATTATTATTTAACATAAATATTAATCTATTCATTCTCAATGCCAAAATATATAGAGATGTCTTTTGTTGTCGATGATGTTTCATTTTCTTTTTACTTGTTTATTCTGCAACAGGTTTTCTCAAGCTTGACACTATTGCTATTTGTAGCCACATAATTATTTATGGTGGCAGGCAGTCTTGCATTGTAGTATATTCAGCAGCATTCCTGGTCTTTACGTAGAAAATACCAGTTCCATAGAGTTATAACAATCAAATAATGTCTCCAGACATTGCCAGTGTCACCCAATAGGCGCTAAGAACCAGTGAACTACAGAATATTTTGGAAATTTGGGGACTTACAATATTAGAGAGAAATATAAAGAGAATAAAACACAGTGTTTTATTTTGCAAGAGAAGACATAATTCTAAAAGTAAAAACAAACAAAAAAATCAATATGGCAATTGTCATATACATGCAACGTCCATGTATTCCAAATAAATAATTGGCTTAGATCGCTTACTAAGCACAAAACTACTTACCAGGCCAATGAGATATTTGATGTTTAATTTTTCCTAGCATGGTAGATATGATAGACAATTTTTCTTTCATTCTATCTCAGATAGTAGTGGTTAGTAGTTTACTTTAGCTTATAATTTCTTTTTGGTCCATTCATGGTTTGCTAATGCTTAGCTTAGCTATTTAATATTATTCTGTATTCATAATATAAATGTAGTGTAGCATGGTATTTTAGTAGGCTATTATTGATACATGAACATTAGGAAATTGACTCACCTTTATATCTCAAAATCAATTATGAGCTTTGAGGCATTATATAAAATAGTTTATACTGTATGCGAATATAATGTTAAAAACATTAAACAATGTAAAAAAAATCTACTTTTCTATGTTGACAATTACAGTTAGTTGATTTTATCTGTTGAAAGACATGAATTAATAAAACCATGCTTCCATGACAGCAATGAGTCCCCTTTGCCCTAACAGCTACAATTTTAATTATAGCTTACATTCTCCTAGTAATAACTATTGACTTGCTATACCGAATGTCTTTTCTTGGTGCCTGAGTTATTAAAACTCCAGTCTGCAAAGGCTGACAGTCAAGTTAATACACGTTAAAGCTGAATTTATCACTTAGATGCCACACCTTGACAATTAGCACTAGAAAGAGTGACATTAAATCAAACCACATGGATGGTTTCTAATGTAGAGTTCCCTATGTATATAGCATTATTATTGAGATTTCAGTTTCTTTGTTGCTTCCACTGAGCATTAAAGATTTAAATGTATTCTAATATGATTTTATATATATTATTCAGACTAAAGAAAAGCTTTAAAACAATATTTACTGAAACTTTTGTTTGAGGGTAAACAAATTTATACTTGGATAAAATGTGTCTTTTGAGTGACCCCCACTGACCTTTGTCTCCATTATTTCATTACTCATCCTCATCTGCTTTCTCACATGTCACCATCACTCAGAATTTCTCTACTTTGTTCCAGTATTATGTTGTTCTCCCAATGTCAAGAGTTTGTACTTGTGAACAGTAACGATTTGTATTCATTTCCCCTGACTCTGATACCTCATTATCTATACTCAAGATTTAACAATAATATGTCCCAAGCCCTGTTGGGTGCTTTCATGTATCATCTCACTTCATCAGACCAGCCTGTAAGCTAGTTAATGCTACAATTTGAAAATAAGAAGACTAAGGCTTGGAATGTTTTGAGTCACCTGCTAATGGTCACAAAGCCATTTTCCCTGTGTTGTAAAGTTTGATTCACCCACCTGAGAAATTCATCTCTGCTAATTATGAAACTAAAGGACCATCTTTAGTAGGAGTAACCTTTCGGTAGGAATATTTTTAGGAGCATCTTTTAAAATATTGTGACTTAGATTTTGTTTAGCCAAAAAGAAAAAAAATAATAATGCTAATCTCAGATTAGGTGAGTAGGACTCTGTCTATGAGAGGCAAAGGAAAAATATTTTAAATCGCTAATCTCTGTGTTTTGATAAAAAGATATATTTATATGACATTATTCTAATGGCAGTTTCACTCATAAAGTTGGTTGTGATGTTTTAAAACAAGTTCACAAAATTATAATTAGAATGACCTTCTGCCTAGAAGGTGACTTGTCTAGGTTTATCAGATAGCAAAAACAGCATTTTGTTGAGAATACCAAGAAAACTGAGTTTTTATGTCTTTCTTTTAGAGTTAAACAAAATAAAAAAGCATTTGTAGTAAAAATGTTTATCTTATACATTGTTAATTTCATAAAATCAATGCAGTTATTATGTGGAACTTTAATGGAATATTTCTTACTAGATTTTTAAAATTTATGAAGACACCATATGAGGTATGAAATTGAAAGTCTTTGTTCAAAAATAATTTTTTTTCCTATTCAGGAACTGAAAGCACAAAGTATACAAATAAAGAGTAAAAAAAATCTATCATTCAAGGGCATACCATCATGTCAGTTATGATTATTTGATGACAAATAATTTAAAGATACATAGGTGAAATTTTGAATTTTTTGTTGTCTACATATGTTAGTGATCTTAAACAGATTCTTGAAATGGGCACTGGAACATTATTTAAGGTTGTAGATATTATAAACCGATATAGGAAGAAAAAAATTCTTAAAGAGTATATTTAAAAAAAAATACAAGTTCTCTGATTTCCAAAATTTCCAGTTCCATAATTCCCAAGTCACAATATCTCAGAAGGTCTTACAGAGAAATGCAAAATGGAGATCTCAAATTTCACTTTACAGAGTTAGTATATGTATAATTCTATAATGTCAATGAAAATGTCTTAAGACAACTGAATGCAAATCCTATGAATTTCATTCAGAGGTGTTTGAACATTAGGTACAAAAATTTATCAAAAAACTCAGACTTCTGCACCATGACATTACTTTTTAAGAACTAGCCAAACTATTGACAGATTTTCTCAACCTGCAAATAATTTTGTCCCGTCAAAACAAGATTAGGTACTATTAAACTCTATTTACCCAAAAGTTCATTCAGAGAAATGCAGAACTGGGCAGAGTAGATAATGGAATGAGGTAGCGAGCCTTAACCCAAAGTTAGAAAATTCTGTGTGTGTGTGTGTGTGTGTGTGTGTGTGTGTGTGTGTGTGTGTGTGTTAATAAGCAGATGCACTAGACATTTCTAGAACTATTGAAAATGAAGAGCTTATATTTTAATTATTATAAGACACATGAATAAGTTATAGGTAAAAGTTAAACATGGCTGTATTTAAAAACCAGAACTAAAAGGCTAATATAATATTGAAACAGAATATTTTGCAATTGATTTTAGAAGTCATGCTATAATTTTTCTTTCTACCCCTCCCTATTCTCCTAGACACAACCAATCATTAATCTGTTTTCTATCACTAATAGATTAATTTGCATTTTCTGGAATTCGATATAAACACATTCATATTGTATGTATTCTTTTAAAGAATCATTTTGATGCATGATAGAGTGAGATGTAAACAGTGTGGACATGGGTTTATGCATGATGTCGATATAGAGTGCAAAAAAGAAAATCTGAATGTAAACAAAACAAGATGGGGACATGTTAAACAGATAAAAATTTTCTCCACTCTTTGAAAAGAAGGAATTAGAATTTAACGTCAGAACAACATAGTGCATTATTTTTACCTCATTTATAAATATTCACACATACTTTAGTTATATATTTATTTATAGTAGTTTCCCAGTAACTGTGATTTCACTTTCCAAGCTTTCAATTACCTGTGATTTTCATTATCTCCCATGGTAAGAAAATAATAAATAGAAAATTTCAGAAATAAACTATTGAGAAGTTTAAAATTACATGCCATTCTGAGTAGCATAATGAAGTCTTGTGTCATCCTGTTTCATCTCATTCGGGACATTGTCCCTCCCTTTGTCCAGCATATGCATGCTATGTCTGCTCCCTGCCCATTAGTCACTTAGTAGCCCTCTTGGTTAACAGACCCACTGTCACATATCACAGTGCTTGCGTTCAAGTTATCCTCATATTACTTAATAATGGTCCCAAAGTGCAAGAATAGTGATGCTACTAACAATTGAGTATGCCAAAGAGAAGCCCTATCTATAGTGCTTCCTTTAAGCGAAAAGGTGAGTATAGTAAATAAGACATTTTGAGAGAGACTACATTCACAATAACTTTTATTATAGTGTATTTAATATTTAATCTATTTTATTATTAGTTATTGTTGTTAATCTCTTACTGTGCCTAATTTATAAACTAAACTTTATCTTAGATTTGTATGTATAGTTAAAAAAAAAACATAAATATAAGCTTCTGTGCCATCCACAGTTTCAGGCATCCAGTGAGGATCTTGGAACATATCCCCCATTTACTTAAGGGGGATCTACTTTACATATTTTTATTTTTATGGTGTTGGTCCAGAGGTCTTTGTTTTAGTCTACTGAGGCCTCCATAACAAAATACAACAGATTCAGTGGCCTAAACAACACAAATTTATTTTCTCACAGTTCTGGATGCTAGAAGTCTGGGATCAAAATGTTGGCAGATTTGGTACCTTCTGAGGCCTCTCTTTTCAGCTTGCGGATGGCTACTCCCTGTGTCTTCCTGTTATCTCCCTTCACTCTGCCTGTATCTGTACCTATTCTCTTCTTTGAGAATACTAGTCATACTGGATTATGGCTTACCCATATGTTCAAACACTGTCATATTCTAAAGTACTAGAGATTAGAACTTCAACATAAGAATTTCAAATGAAACAATTTAGTTCATAAAAGTCCTCAATGAATTTTATTTTTAATCTTTGTAAAATTTTAATTTAAAGAAATCTAAATCTAGACCACACTAACAAATTCAATTGAAAATCTTTAGGGCTTTTAGAAGGATACTCCTAAAATTTAATGAGTAATATGTATTACAATGAAAGCTTTCTGTTACAGAAGGTATTTGTAAACTGTAAAATGGTATGTGTATCATTTCCATTTACTCCACAATTAAATTTTGTGTTTTAGTGAGTAATATGTAAAACATATGTGTTGTTTCATCTTTATTATGAGAACTATAATTACAAATGCTTCATGTAGAGAACACGGTTTTATTACTAATTTTGTAAGATATCACTAGTCATTTTTCTATTTCTGTTAATAACCATAAATGCTTACTCTTATCTCATTTCAGGAGTAGATTTTAAAAAATGTTTACCAGAATTAAAATGAAAAAATATTTTGTCTTAAATTTTAAATTTGAATACACTTAGACATAGAAATTATAATCTTCCTGTAAAAGATACAGTTGTCTTGTTGAAATAATACAATTTGTTTTATAAAAGAAGATTAAGTTGTCTAAAATGTCTATATTATATAAAATAAAAAATTATCTAAAATTGTGAACATAATATTTTATAATATATGTCCAAAATTTTTATTTTCTATAGAAAATAAATTAACTTGTTTACTTCGGTGAAAAAAATACTTTCCTCTTATGCATTGCTTCATATATTTTACATATTTAACCAGATACACAACATATTTACTTATAAATTATTTTATTAAGCTAGGCATTGCACTTAATTATTTCATGTTTGTACATAACATATATACATATGCATATATGATATAAATCTCAAATTAATAAACACCAGTTAATTTAAGCATATAATCTTAGAAGTTTGGTTTTAAAACCTTACCTCATTTGCTTTAAGCTTAATTCGTATGTACTGTTATTGTCTTGGAACCTATGAGAACAATGGCTATTATTTATTATGAAACATAAAAGCAATCACTCAGTATGGTGTATATTACTAAGTTTAATTTACAAAACTTTGAATACCTACATATAGTAGTAAAATGATGTGTACTTAACAGCCACATGAATAATAGCTGCATATTGCAAAAAATAGTGCGATCACTTTGCGATAGATTCTGCTATTGTATGAATATGTCCTCCTAAATTTATATGTTGAAGCCTCAATCAGTAGTACTTCAGAATTTGGCTATTTTAAAATAAATTCTTGAAAGAGGTGGTTAAGTTAAAGTTAGATCATTAGGGTAGGATCTTATCTAATATGGCTTGTACTGTTATATACATATAAAAAAAGAGATCAGGATACAGATAAACATACAAGGAGAAGACCATATGAAAACACAGAAAGAAGACAGCCATTTGCAAGCCAATGGGAGAGGCTTCAGGAACAATCAGCCTTGCTGACATCTTGATCTAGAATTTCAGCTTCCAGAACTGTGAGAAAATTAATTCTGTTGTTAAAGCCACCCATCTCTGGTGCTTTGTTATAGAAACCCTAGCAGACTAATACAGATTTTACATAATCCTGGAACATACACTTTGCTACAAAAATTGCACATATATCACCTTTCATTTTAATCTATTTAACATATGTTTATTGAACATTTATACATGGCTGATTCTTGTGTACTCTCTTAAGTCCAAAGCATACCATTTAGAACAAGATGAACAAGCTCCATACTTTTTTCCCCACATTTTAATTTTATCGTCTAGTTTTTCTTTTTTGTAAATAAGTGGTTGATGAAATGACACAGTACCTTAAATTCCGGAAAATGGCATGGTTTTCCAAACTTCTGTGGATATAGTGCATGATAATTCTATTTTATAGGATTAATATAAGTTCATGCTTTTTATGCTATGTAAGACAACATTAAAGAATCCAATTTAGATTGGTTGAAGCATAAGTATGATAATTCCTGAATGTGATCAAACTTATATGACATGAGTTTGAATCCAATCATGGTGCCATTAGGAGTAGAGTTAAAAGAGATAGACACCAAATAAAAAATTACATAATAAAAGAATACCATGAAGTTATTATTTCTCTAATGAAAAACAATTAGATTAAAGTGCTGGTAATAGCTTTCAGTAGATATATGCACAAATTGATTTGACTTAAGCCAGTAGAAGAATCACTTGTATTCATAAAATGTATGTATTTTTTGCATTGTCATTATCTTAAATAACTTTTTTAACTTTATTTTGTTTATTTAACTAAATTTTATTTAATTTATTTCTATCTCTGATGGCTTATTTTGAGAGGGTGAAGAGGAAACCTGTAATTAGAGACTGTGCAAAGGCAAATGTACAAATTAGTCTTTCCTAGCTAAAAGCAAAGAGATTGTATTTTGTTAGCGAATAATGCTAGGCAAGGAGTCTGCTCATGCCAGCCCTTCTCCTTGCTGACTCTGGTGGTACCGAACCCTTTTTTTGAGGACTGAGCCACTCTGACAGTGTCTACATGTAGGGCTGCATATCTGTTCTTGGCATCTGCGGAGTCTGCAGATTTGGTTCCATATAAGCTACTATACCTTTCAAAATAAGCACTGCTGTCCTGTACCAACCAACTTTGTGTTTGGCTTGGGTGAGACTATTCATCTATGTCCTACATAAATTGGTCACCTATTCTCAGTCATAAATGATAGGAAAAAAATTCACAATTTTTATGGACTACTTCATAGGCTTGAAATGTTTGTGATATTTCCATGATAATTTATAGTAGATGATTGCTTTTAAAATATAATTTTGTCTATAACCATGCCACTCTGAACATGACCAATCCTGTCTGATCTCAGAAACTAAGCAGGGTCAGGCCTGGTTAGTACTTGGATGGTAGACTACCTAGGAAGACCAGGTGCTATAGGCATAAAAAGTAAAAAGTAAGGGATTGTAAACTAACAAGGTCTTTGCAAATTGTGAGGTCAATCAAAGGTTGCCTCGCTAAAAAAACAACAAAAAAAATTTTAAAAAATAATAAAATACAATGAATTTCAATTTCATTTTCAAGTTATCTGTATTGCAAAATTAGAAATCTTAAAATTAACATACACTTCCCAAAGATCTCATCTGTGAGTTTAAATTATATTACAGAATGCTAGAGAGACTCAGAACAATATTTTAGGAAAGTGTTACAAAATGCATGAGTACTTTCTGTAGTTTTAGATACATAGTAGATACCTAATAGATATTTGTGAAATTAAACTGTGAATTCAGTTTCACAGAATTTTATTTACCTTTGTAATTTATTTTGTTGATATTAATGCACATTGACCCATGAGGGTAAATTAGTCCATGGAAAGTAATAGAAAGGATTTGAGTGTTATTTTTATGTAATGGCATAATGACATAATTAAGTAGTGCTTATAAAATACATAATGACATAATGAAGTAGTGCTTTTGTTTCTTTAAATATCCAAGATTGAGTTTCTTAACAGTAATATAATTGACATTTTGGGCTGAATAATGTTTTGTTGTGAGGCTGTCCTGTGCATTGTAGGATGTTTGGCAGCATCCTTGTACTCTATTCAGTAGATGCCAGTAGGCGCCAAACACACGCGCGTGCACGCGCGTGCGCACACACACACACACACACACACACACACACACACACAGTGTGGGAAAACAAAAAGATTCTTTAGATATTGCCAAATGGTCTCTGGAGAGAAAAACTCCACTCAATTTAAAACCACTGTTCAAAGGAGTTTATTGCAAATATTAGAAAATAAAGTTTTTAGTTTGTTATACCAGAATTTAAGTCCCAATTTTGCTATTTATTAGCTTTGATTTTTAGTGTATCATTTTATTCTCTGGAATTCTTTCTACTCATTTACAAATTGAGGACCATTTTCATCTGCTGCTGAAAAAACCTAGAAGCAAAGGCCAAATCTCTACCATGGTATTTGAAGGAAAGTACAGTCTATGATTAGAGAAAACAAGCCAGGAAAACTAACTTACTTTGGTTGGTCAGAAAAACCTCTCAAAGGTGACATGTAAAATAAAATGTACAGGAATAAAAATGTAAGTTTGGGAAAAGGAGGATGAAGAACAATTTTATGAAGAAAAAAAGAAGAGCAAGTACACAGATTCTAAGGTATTTGTCCCAAATAGCATGTGCTTTTTTCTCCCATTCTAGACTGACAATATTAATATTTATTTCTAGAACTGATGTCAAAAGAGCCACCGAATGTGAAAGAACTACAAAAATCATATATCATATATAGCTTATGGTTATTCTCATTTTTATTTTCATAGTTACTATATTAATATTACATAGCCAGTATAGTACATATAATGAAGAAAATTGTATTTCATAAAGTTTAGATTGGCATAATTTTGAATTTAGAATTACAGATATTATCTTATCCTTGCATATAACTTGATTCCAGTCACATACCCATTATATTTCATTCGCGGTCTCTGTATGAAAAACTCATCAAAGTTTATGCTTATGATGTGATTCCCATATTCTAGAATAGGCATGCTATAGTTGCTTTAATTTTAAAAACTGTAAACTCACCATATCCGTAAAGAACATGAACTGAGTCAGGACTCAATTTTGGTTCTTAAATAGTGTGTTTTGTTAAAAAATTTCGGACGCTTAACAAACATTACTTTTATTTTACATAATTAGAGAATTAATTTTGTGGACAATGTGTCATTTCACCTCATTGATTCTCTTGAGCTACAGATATGACCGTAAAACTTTCATCTTTCGTAATAAGTTTACTTTGCTCACGTCTTTTGATAACGTTTGCTTGATTTTTTTTCTGAATCTTTTCTTTTTGAGATTATTACTTCTTATGAGCCTTTTCAGCTGTTGATAATTCTATACAAGCATTGGAATTTTAAAAATATATAATAGTTTGTAAATCTTAATAATAATAATTAACTTAAGGTCATGTCTCTTTGTGTTATTATATAATCATTGTATAATATTTCTAAGCACAATCTTATAAAAGATAAAACATTCTATCCAACCCATTCAATGACAAGAAAAACATTTAATTTCAGTTATAGTGGTTATTTGACAGTTGTGCTATATGACACTGGTAAACTGCGGATAACCTATTCTTGATTCTAGATACTGATATTCTATTTTATCTGTATCTAGAAGTAATGAAGAGAATGGACTGTACCTGCTGCATTGAGACTCCAAAAACAGTTAAGGTAAATTAAAGGTCAAATTTCCAAACAAATATATTTGTTAAATAATATACCTATATATCTTGAGACAAGAGGAAATCTCTGAAAGAGACAATTAAACACAAGGAGAAGTTCAAAATTATTTATCTTAAGAAAAAAAAAAGAGTCAGAAGATAAGATGGTTTTAGATTTCTAATGTTTCATCTCTTTAATCATTGTTATTCAAAGTAACTGATTTTTATCACCTTATAGGCTTTACCATCAGTCTCCCTAAAAGAAAATGTGATTGCTAAAATGCTAAGTTTTACTATGTCTTTCTAAATTCTGTATTCATATGAGAAGAAAAAATTCAAGTGGACTAATTTGTTTTCATAATCACAAAAGAGTTCCTTTTTTTTTGTTCTAAAATTGTCTTCAGTTTATGTATTTTTCACCTCTATATTGACAAAGTTTTATCTTATTATCATACATATTTTTTGGTTTCTGTGATAGGCAGAATGTTAATATGACCCAAGTTTTCTGATCCTTTGCATAATCACTTTTTCTTGACTTTATACAGGGCTTATTCATGTGCTGAGACATTACTTTGGTGATTATGTTAAATTATATGGCAGAATGGATTTTACAGATGTAACTAAGGTAGCTAATCAAAAGGGAGATTCTTCTGGGTAGCATGACTTACTCAGCTCAGTCCTTAGAAGTATCAGAGAGATCAAAAGTGAGATTCTCCTGATGGCCTTCAAGGATCAAACTGCCATATTGTAAAGAGGGCCATGTGAGCAGGTGCCTCTAGACCTTAAAATAGCCCCTAGTTGACATCTAGCAAGAAAGCAGAGACCCTACTCCTACAACCACAAGGAACTAAATTCTGCCAGCAACCAATGAACTTGAAAATGGACTCTGAGTTTCAGATGAAGATGCAGGTAGACTGACACCTTGATTTCAGCCTTATGTGGCCCTAAAAAGAGAACCAAGTTACGATATGCCTGAACTACTAATCTACAGAAAATATGAGATAATAAATGAATGTCGTTTTAATTCACTATGTTTAGGGTAACTTTTTTTAAATCATTAGGTTTGTGGAAGCTTGTTACACAATAGAAAACTAATATAGTTCCATTTCTCTAATAATGCCCATTTCTAAAGTATAACAGAAACAACAATGTTTGTCATTTCAAGGAATCTTTATCCCTGTCAGTTCCAAGTTTTATGTTCACTCCTAAACATATATTTATATATAGTAAACTAGAGATTACAAGGCCTGGCTCAATTCAGCTTGGAAGTACGTCACACCCTAGAATTTTTAAATGGGGTCTTCTATTGGATCAAACATTCACTTTACAAGAAAAAAACTGAAGGACTTGAATTTATTTCTTTATTAAACACTTCAAAAACTGGGATTAAAATAGGATAAGATAAAAACTAGTGCAAATAAATTTACTAAGTAATTTATATTTTTTCAAACACATTTGGCTTCTATTATGGTTTCCTATATGGAGATAACTCAGATCCATTTGTTTTATATCTTTGTATTATTTCTTTCTTTCTAATTTTTGATTATCTCATTGCCTATGAGCAGAAAGTGAACAATGCCAAGAAACATTCTGAATAAGTATCTTTTAAAATTTATTAGCATCTGTAATCAAAAATTTAGTGAAGGGCAAGGATGAAGTTAATGTTTAAGAACTAAGTTGTAGTACTTTTGGTAACATTGCAAGCTAAACAAATAAAATAAAATAAATTGTAAAAATCTTAACTTTGAAACATAGTACTGTGAATCCTTTTTATAAAAGCTGCAAAATAAGAATTTTTAGCTAATGAGTAAGAGTTGGCAGGACATAAATGGAAATATGCTTTATTGGCCAACATGTTCTGGAGGCATATGAATGTCTAAATAGAGGACACTCCAAAGAGTATTTTTGGCATAAAAGTGCCTCCAAACATTTTGATCATGAATTTGATTGCCATATGTCCAAATCCTCCATCTTAAACGATGAACATAGTTTAGATCTCTTGGGACTTCTTGGCAGTAGCGACTCTTTTACAATTAAACATTGTGGCTTACAAAATTTAGTTTTTCTCTCTTTCACAATTATCTTTGTATACTGATAATTTCAATAAAGTTATCTTGAATTTGAGCTAAAGTAATGATTTCCTGAGGCTCAGTATTGAGAGAAGCAGCCATGTTTTGTGCTTGTACTTGCACAGTGCTTATGAATTCCACTGTCATGACACTTCACCATTTAAGCTGCCACATACAAATTCATGTTTAGTCATAGATTTTCATTTTTCACCTAAACTTCTAGATCATATACTCATGCATAACATGTCATTTTCATCTTTTTTTCCCCACAGAACTTTTCAAAAGAAAAGTATTAAAAATATTTGAAAATACATTTTTAAAAAGCATTTTAAAAAAACGAAGCTAAAAATCTGAGTTTTGGGGAAGATAATTGAACTTGAAACTTTTCTAGTGCATTAGAAATCTTCAAATTACTTAAAATATATAACGAGAAAGGATACATTTTGTTAATGTTTTTTCAGTTCACCTCACTATGTGTTTCATTTTTTTTGATACAGTTTAACATTTGTAAATGTGTATGCACAAGTAATTCTGTAATATGGAATTCATAGTAGCCATTTTTTAATTTGAATTCACTTTCTAGATCTGACACTCCTGGTATGCATTACAGGCAATTGATGATTGCATGATTTTTAAATTAATAAATTTTATTTTTAGAGTATTTTTAGGTTTAGAGAAAATGGTGTATTTTAGTTATAAAGGCTTATTTCAATTAGGTCTTGTGCACCACATTTTTTTGCAATTTCTATCCTCCATGTCATTTTATTTTTAAAATCAAAATTTTCAATGTCTTATTTTTTTATTGTTCACTCTTTGAATATCCCAAATTGTAATGTTAAGACCTTATTGAACCCATAAATCAAGAAATAAAAAGCATCAAAATGAAATATAATTGATTGGTTTATACTACAGGTAAGGTTGGCATGCCTCCCAGGCAGCAGTAGAAAGGGTTCAATCAGAAGCTCAAGTGTCATAATTAAAAATAAAAGTTTTTGTATTTAATACCTCACCTACTGAATAGGGGAGATTTCTTTTCTTGTGTTAGAGAGCTTGAGGCCTCAATCTCATGTCTGATGGTGTCTGAACCCATTTAAGTTATACATCAAGTTAAACAGCTTCCTGGCTGGCAGACACTTATAAGTAGAATTTTGAATGATCTTTCAATTTAATAAAAGAGATAGTATATCTTAATAGTTCTGTGTATTTAAAGAACTTCTCAGAATTCAGCAAAGACTAAATACAAAGCACTTAGAAGACCAGAATGACTGGTTAAACCAGGGAAGCAGTAAGTTGTCTGCTCACAATCTATGCACCACGATCCTGATAATGGTGCATGGAATGACCTTGTTTCTTCCTGTGGCAAATCACCATGCCTGACATTTGAAGAAACTGTCATATGCCTGGATCCCTAAGGCACTATTCTGCAACTTCCATCCCTCTGTATAACATTTTTTCCCAAACTCAAGTGATGGGAATGCAGAAGAAAAGAATTGTAATTTGAGGAATGTGGTCTGATCTCAGAAAATACAACTCAGCATGCAAATTAAATTTAGAAAACAGAATTAAACTATTACCCAAGTGAGGACAATGTGCTTTAAAACAGTTATCTACTCATACTCAAACTAAGTTGCATATAGACATACAGAGTCTTTCCTGATTCTGTGGATGAGTTTCGCCTTAATTCTAGGCAAATTGTGAGTATAATTCTTTCCATGGCACTCTGGTAATTAAGCTCACTATTCTCTCAAATAAGAGAGTCTTTAGGTTCAACTTATATCCATCGGTCTATATTTGTATCTGTCTCTTATCAATCAATCATCTATTTACCTACATTTATTTTTCTAAGGAGCAACTCTCATAAAACCTGTATCTGAGTGTTTTTTCACTTGTCTCTACTAGGTACATATTCATCTTAAGAATTTTTTTTTTCTGCATAGTACTAATAGAAATGCCACATTTTCCCAAAAAAGACACCGTTTTCTCAAGTCTGATTTCACCTTCTCCATAGCTCTTCCATTCTATCATCTCCAGACTGTTCAGTGTTTTTCTGACTCTGTAAACAGATATTAAGATTCTGCATATTGGAGATTATATTTTATCCATTTCTATATTTTTCATTTTTCCTAATTAGCACCTTGTGAATAGTGAGAGCTAAATAAATGCATGCTGTGTAACCGTTTAGAATATTTTCTATTTTTTTATGTTAGCTTACTTTAGAATATGAATATATTGGTACCTTTATTATAACACATAGTTATAAATAAGACTAATAATCATGAGTTTATATTACATGTCAGACACTATGCAACAAACTTTATATACATTTTTGCATTGATTTCTAACAGTAGATCTGGGGGATTTGACAGGGTAAGGAAGCTGAGGTTATGGAGGTTAAATAACTTGTCCAAATTCAGAGCGCTAGTAAGAATTTAATTCCCAAGCTTTAAAATACACCATATGGAATTTATATTCACTATATTGTGTTGTAACTGCTTGAGTGTGGCATGTGAGGTAGTTATTAAAATGTTGATCATTCCCGCCATCTTCCTTGTGGACATAAGATCCAATTGAATTTTCTCCTCCATTTGATTCTAGTATTGCCATGTTATTTCCTCTGACATAAAATGTAAGTAGAAGTGATAATATCTTTCCTGACAGAAACGTTGCGTGCCAGTTTCTGACTTGTCATGTTCTCTTGCCACTGCTTAGGTGATTATGGAAATTTCCATCAGTCTGAGTCTTTGAATAACTACAACAAGCATAGCCTTAATGCTGGTCTATGTTATGCCTGTGTCATAAATGAGAAAGAATTATCATGTTAAATTAATGACATGTTGGGTTGTTCATTACTAAAAATTAAGCAAGATTATTCTGATATAACCAGAATTTGTTCTTGAAAACTATCCTTTCCTTGCCTCTTTCTCCAGATACCTCTGTTTCCTGTTTGAACAATCTACTGATGCATAGATATGTAATAGCAGCATTATATTCACTTGCATACCATACCGCTTGAAGGGTCAGTTCTTATAGAACAGATTCAGTAAGAGACCCTTTTACCAGACACACCAGGGAGCTTTTTAAAAATGTTGAGACTGGAATCTACCTTAAATCTACCAAATCAAAATCTCATAGATAGTAGAAGGCAACATTTATTTCCATAACTAAGACTTGGGCTGTATCCTCTTTGTGGCATGGCAAGAACTAATCCTAGACATCGCCAGAACCTCTTTTTGGTGTCACAGTCATAAGCAGAAAAAAAAATTCAGCTTGCAGTGAAAATTAGAAGTTTATTATTTTTTTTTTTTAAAAAAGAACATTTTAGTTTTCAGGATAATATGATCAGGATGCAATGAAAAATATTTAGAAAAATGAAATTGAATCTCAGAATGTAATTACTTTAGGACACGTTCCTTAAGTAAGAATCTAAGTAATATATTTTCATTATGAAAAATATATGAATAAAAATACAGATAAGAATATAGATTAAAAAAAGAAAAATCAACCATAATTTAGTATGTCTTTCCAGGCTTCTTTTTTTCTTTTTCTATGAGATCTCCACTAGATATATAACACCACATATACAATATAAGACAGATCATGCATTAAATACTGTTATTAAATATTCTAGGGGATATTGTTTCCTTTTATAATTTTATTATTTTTAAATAATATTGTCATGCTTATGGCAGTGAACAATATCTAATGTTTATAGTGTATTCAAGTTTATAATCTACTGTTGCCCTCCATGGTTTCTCTATCTTCATCTCTTTTCATAGAGGAGAAAAGAGTACTCTAGAGAGGTCATATAACCAGTAATTAAAACCAATGTTACATGCTCCTGAAGCCTTCAGAATTTCTCTCGCATCTTCGGTATGAGGGTAGTTTTATTGATTGTTTAAGGAAAAATGAACTCTGTCTTCAAATATGAAAAACTTGTTTTCTACTCCTTTGATCATTCTTATAGATTGTTCCAGTCATATTGAACAAGAGCCTGGTGACTTTATCCAACACTTACAAGTATGTCTCCCAGGCTTGCTGCAGCTATCGTAATTCAAATTACACTGAGGAACCAATAAATATCCATTTCATTATGAATCACTAAAGATAAATGTGTATGTGCAAAATAATTACAGATAAATGGTCATTACATCTAATAAATTTACTTTATTGACAAAGTATACTATATCTGTAAAGTAACAAAAAAAATTTTTCTATGAACAGTAAAGGTCACACAAATCTCTTGTTAGAATGTAGTTAGGTTGAAATATGGAAGATTGGCTTGATTAAATAAGGAACATGCTCTTTGCATTAAATGGTGTATAGCCAAGCAAGCTGCATTCATTTGACTTCCCAGACAGCCAGAGTTGAATTCTGAAGTAGCTAATTGCCTTGGGGACCTTCTTTTGGCATTTTGCCCAATGGTACACTTTGTGGTAGGAGCAGCTTTACATACAGCGTTTAAAAGCATCTGGGTTGTTGTTGTTCCGAATGCTACTAATGACAGATTTACCATCTGCCTTTGAGAAAGACAACAGTCTGGGGAACTTTGATACTAAACATTCACATGATAGCCTTTGACAGTCAAAATCCCTCATTAAATAAGAGACCAAATACATCCTATCTGAATTAAACTAAACAAAATATAAAGGACCAGCTTTATTCTGACTTTAATTCTCTACAAACAAAACATGGAAATTCATGATGGTAGAACATTTAAGTGCAAATTATGTAAGTGCTTTATGTTTCTATGTATAATCTGCACAGCCACAGACTTAGGTAGAAACGATTTTTATCTTCATTAAAAAAAAAAAGAAAACTAATATTTAAAGAATAAAAAGTTTTCTCAAGCTTACCTAAAATAATGTCACAGCAATATTATAAATTCAGGTAGTCAAAATCAGTTTACCATAAGCTTCATCCTTACTCATTCTACATTTTTATTCATTTTCTCCTGGAAGTTGATGTTTTGGAATGCCTTAGCACAGGTTGATTATTTTATTAATGACAGGTGCAAGTATATTTCTATTACAATAGATCATAATGGTAAGATAGATTACTCAGAGCATGGTTATATTGAGATCAAGGTCACAGATTTGATCTTTTCTTGCCTCACAGGCTGCTCCAGAAGAAAATATTATTCAAGGAGAGCTTGCACCCCTAATATTTAAAAATGTGTGATCAGGTATGGATGACAAAAGTACACTTCACCTTTAAAATAATCAGAGTACTTTAAAGAATTAAAGTTTATGCAACTTTAAGGTATATTATATCTGAAGAATGGCACATTTGGTTAGCATAATGTTTTTTTTAACAATTTGTAATTTATAGAATAGGTTTTTAGCATCATTATGTCTTGCTTTCATAAAAGATTAGTGTATATATATATATATATATATATATATATATATATATATATATATATACTCTTAGTATGTGAGATATTACAGGCTTGTATAATCATTTTTGCATACTACTACAATTATATCCACTGCTTCTTTGCTTAGACATTCTTGACCTGATCTTTAAACACTCAAATGCTGATGATCTCAATGCCATTAATAAGGTATCTATGTTGACTTTAAATGATAATTTAATTTAAATTCCCTAAATAGAAATGCATGAATACCTTTAAAACTTAATTGCATCTTTTAAAATAGGTCTCTGCGGACATTTCTTTCTGTTCCTTAAAAGGCAAGCACATTCCAGCTGTAAGCACTTTCAGTTGGAATGCTTATCATGACCGATAGTTGCCCTGCTTTCTTTTCCCTTGGGGAAATCTACCAACCTAGTTGCAGACTGTCAGTGGGAAGATAGGTAGAATGATTTATAACCAGCCTATGGCTGTTTACACTAAAGTGCATATAGCCAAATCACACTAGAAGGGAAAATGGAGTGGAAGACATTGATTCATATTTTTTAGAACCAGCACTAAAACCCACAAGTACAATCAATATTAAATCTATTACTCAAAATATGCAGTACATAAATGAATATATAAAAATTGAAAACAATAGAGTAACCTTAAATGAAGAGGGAAAGCAACATTCAAAGATAATGTGAATGAGTCTTTTTTTTTTAATTCTAGAGAATCTTTTAAACTGTATCTGTAAAATAATTTTAAGAACACAATGAGATTTTCTTCTGCCAACACCCCACTCTAATGTTCTGACTAAATAGAAATTTAATTATGTAGCTTATATATGCGGCTTCTATGTGAGAATTTTTTTACTAAAGAAAATTAAAACAAAAACCAAACCAAAACAAAAAATTCTACCTTGAAGAAATTTCAGATAGTGGTCCAGGAATTTAAGTCAGCAAACTGGTTTGATGCTCAAAACTCAGAAATTTTTGGCCTTATATCAAATGGTTTAGATCAGTGGTCCCAAACACAAGTGTTTTCAATGGTAAGAAAAGTAACAAAATGGAATGCAGTAAACTAGTGTAATATAATAAGGAGTGTTGGCAACAAAGGCATATTGGAGTTCGGGCTCCATCTAAGTTAATACCTCTGTGTCTCATCAGCTATGCATCTCTGTGTCTCTGCATTTCTGTATCTCTACATCTCTTTATTTCTATCTATCTATCATTTATCATCTAATCTATCATCTATCTATCTCTATATAAATTGTTCATGCCCAATCCAAACTTATCTACAAGCCACATTCTTCCAAAATTCAGCCAGTTTAAGACCTTTACACTAGAGGAGATAAAGAAGCAACACTATGGCAACACAAACAAATTTACTTGCAATTATTGAATATTAAAGGAAAGAGTATTTTGCCTTGAGATGATGAGAATGATCGGATCAGAATCTGAAGTGATATATCATTTTTCATATTCTTCTTTCTCCTTCCTCTTCCATTTTCTCTTTCTTATTCTGTATAACTTCCATGATCTTCTGTCTTTCTTGCTTACTCCAGCAGTACCCAGACTGGGCTCTGGCTTCATGAAGGAAGGCATATCTCACTTCTGGGGGCAGAGAGGAAGAAGAAATGAGGAGCAGCCTTACTAAAGCAGAGAAATCATCAGGATGTCCAAACAATATGTCCTATCTATCCAATAGTTGGGGGAGATTTTCTCCCTCCCGGGGTGGTTAATATAAAGAAGCTCTTATGAAACTGGCCAGTGGGGATGCTCTCTACCACTTTTGATGCTTTAGCAGGGCCAAGTCATTTCAAATATTGTTGGGACAGAATTATTTTCTTAATATAATAAATACTAAATATTATGTATTTATACATATATATGTTGTACATATATATATATATATATATATATATATGTACATTAGAATTCCAGCATCAGTTCATTTCTATAATATAGAAGGCTATGGTTCACTTTTATACATTTGGCTTTCAAACAGACTTTCAAAAATAAGGCGTGTATAAAATAGACAATTTCCTTAACTTTTTGTTTAAAAAATGCCCTATATTTTTTTTCTCCACACTCTTCTCCATCTCTGCCAATCAAATACTGTCTGTCTCCCAGCCCAGCTCATTTATCATTTGTCTACACAGATTCATTCCATCTAATCTCAGCACAAAATTCATGGCCCTTCTAAACCTATGAAGTACTATTTCTTTTTTTTTTTTTTTTACCTTTTTGTGTCACTTACTTTATAGTTTACATCATAATTGCCAGTGACTATGTCTCTTTTCTATTCTAATGCCACCTTTTCCAATATCTTAGACATCTGTCTTCCCTCCATCTCAATGCTTTGTATTCTGTGTTGGAGCAAATATATAAAAAAGAGTAACTGGTTGTTGTAATACTTTTAGAAATTGGTAAAATTAGTTAATCTAGATTATCAAGGGATCCTTTTCATAGTAGTATGGTTACTGATTAGTTCTCATCAATGTTAAGAGTCAATTCATGCATATCACTCAAATAAGAAGTAAAAGAAAAAAGTAAACAAAGGTAAGTAAACTCCTGCCTTTATGGTTCCTTTAACTTTAGCCACCTGGGCACAATAGCACTGAAAAAATTGCCTCGGTCATTCATTACTGTCTTCTTCTGGGACTGTTAACATTCCATTCAAATGTCTAAGCATTCTTTTATCTGATATTCACTCCTTAGCACACTCTAAGACAGAAATCACAGGAAAATAGTGCCTCTATTTTTATCTCAATTCAAAACATAACCTATATATTACATTCTTTTTAAGTATGTGTAAGTGGAACACATTCAAGCTTTGATGTCATCTTTACTGTCTTAAAATTTATTGCTACACATTGGCTTAACTTCTGAAACTACTAGGTGAAGTGCACGTTCATGAAATTGAAGAGAAAATGTGGCTGCTAATCTCAAAAGGAAGTATTTGTCGTTCCCTTTTTTAGACTTCAAAATTTAGGTCAAGGTTGATACTATACCAGTTCCAGAAAAGTAATATCTTAAGAAAAGAGCTAAAATTATGATTTCTTACAAAAACCAGAGCAGATTCAACCAAACATTTTCAACATCTTGGGATTTGCATGAAAAATAATGCTTCTTTGTGACAAAAGATGTTAATAATGAAATAAAAAATAAGGTGAACCAATTTCACCTGCCCTGTAGGAAGCAAATTAAAGCCTTGTTTCATTTCTTTCTCTGAAAATTAATAGTTTTAAAAAGTAGGCCTTGTGAAAAGCCTCACTTGCATTGTTAAAATGGCAACTAATAATAATGAAAATAAAAAGTATTTAAGAAAATATTGATGTGGTAATGACTTTGCAATTTCAAAGCACAATAGAAAAAAATCGATTCTTAAAGCGACTATTCAATTTTGCATTTTATACCACATTTTAAAAAAATGCCATAGTGTCTTTCAAAGGCACACAAAGCAAAATAATATTAAGAGGGGGAAGTAAATTAGGCGAATGCGAAAGAACATCATATCATGTTTTTCTTATATTATTTTATCCAATCCCCACAATAAATTGCTAAATTGAGTACTGCCTTGTTTTAAAGAGAAAAAATGCTGACCAGGAGATATTATGGTATCATTTGTACAAGTTCACACATGTAAGTTACAGACCACAAATTAAATTCATCTTCTTTTCTCACATTTTAAAATAAATTTTTCTGAATATCAATGCATATAAAGATATTGCTGAATTGTTAAGGGGCAGCAAATACCAACAGAATTCTATAACCTACTCATGTGTTACCAGAATAAAAGTTTTGCAATATTCAAATATATATTATAATAAAGTGAAAAGGATAAGTATCTATTTTTCAAATATGTGTGCCTACTTTATATTTCTTTGTCTGAAGAGTATAATATAAAGGTAAAAATGACAGGGTTTTTAAAAATGTTTTTGGAAAATAAGAATCTTTATTGTCTTCACCTGTTTCCTGAAGTTGCTTAAGGAATTTTCTTGAAAGATTATTGTCATTTCTATTTATCAAAAGTATTCAAAATATGGTTGCACCTAAATGGAGAGGATTAGTGATTCCTCAGATTCTATCTGCAACATGATTCTATGGTATATTGTTATGTATCATAAAATCAATTAATTTTTAAAACTCTAAGATTTAAACTATTGAGTAAATCATAACTATATAAAATATTTAGTTAACAGTCTTGATTTTATGTCTTTATCTTTAATAGTTTAAAATTTTTTAATAGTTTAATAGTTTAAAATCATATCTGTGGAGCTTTAAAAAATTTATCTCACTACTCTAGAGTCTAGAGACAGTCGTAAATCAAAAGATCAACAAATTATATGTTCATGTTGTACACATTATAATGAGATAGACAAGAAATAAAAATGAATTACTGTACAGATAATTAAAAAATACAATTAATTTAGTGAAGAATGTTATGATTCAAAATTAAATTGGGTAAGGGGATAAAGAGCAATAGGGATGAGTAGTAGTTATTAGTTTAGTTCAGAAAATCTGTAAAGCCTCACTGAGAAGGTATCATAATGGTTTTGGAAGCCTGAATGGTATGGAGCAAGCTATATATCTGGGGAAATACAAACAAATTGACGGCAGATGACATATGAAAGTGACGAGAATAAATCATTCCGTAGAATTCAAAGTATATAGGTAAAGACAGGTACTCATCAAAATCTTCATAAGAAAACTAATGTACCACAAGCAGAAACAATAATGAAAGAGTGTATATACAAATATGTGTATATGTGTATATGTGTATATACACATATATGTGTATATGTGTATATGTGTATATACACATATACACATTTGTATATTGTGTAAAAATTGTCTGGGTGCCCATCTGTACACAGTGTAAATTTGTCTTACTTCTTTGCAACTACGTAAGTGGGGCCTTATGACTGGGTCCTGCACAATGAAAATTAGGCAGAAGTACCACTTCCAAAGCCTTTCCAATAAACTATTATTTAAAATATTTCTTACTCTTTTTAGGTTTATTGGAACCCCAGAAAAAAATTGGGAATTATGTGTTGAAGGTGACTAACACAGAAAATAGAATAATCCAGCATCCTTGAAACTCTACTTGAAAAATTTCTGATCCACCTGAACAACCCACATTGGACTGTTATGAGTGATAAAGGACCACTTATTTTGTTATGCCACTGAAATTTGGAGGTTTATCTGTTGCAGTAGTTAGTACTACACTGAATAGAAGTAGCAATGTTAAAGTTAAAAAAAAAATTGACTGCCAAAAAGAGTAATCTATCACTGTGGAAATGAGTAAAGGCAATTAATTATCCTTCAAAAACTGCTCAAGTGTGGGCTTAAAGACCTTTAATGATAGCTCAGAGATTTTCAGGTAAATTTCCAAGATCAGAAGTAGAGTCGAATGTCAGTATCAAGTTCTTTGTGATTCATTCCAATTATAATAGCAGAAAGTAATTTAAGAATTGTTTTCTGAAGTTCTGATGTTGAATATAAATAGAGTAAAAATAAAAATATTATTTCTATTGAGCTTTATTATCTCAGAAGCATTGTTAATTTTACGTATTATCTTTTTTAATAATAATAGAAGTGAGACACCTTAAATATGCTAAATCATTTCATATTCACAGCTCTCTTACAAGGTATTATTAATTCCATTTTATAGTTAAGGATCATATAGTGAAGTAACTTGCTAGTTATCAAAGAGGAAAATTAACTTGCCCCAAATTACACAGCAAGTATTGAAATTACAATTCAAACCCACGTCTGTTAGACCCTCTTATTTGTTTTATACTATGCCCTGTTTGTTATCTTAGTTCGAATAGAAAGAACCAGAAGGTGAATTATAAAACATTCTTTTATGCCAGTTTAAGAAATTTGGCCTTTATCTGGAAAGTAGTGGGGAAATCTGAAACAAAATTCTCACTTCCTCTGCAGCCTCATTGCATGTCACTTTCTCTTTTGCTGTGTGTGCTTCACTGACCTTCTTTCAGTTACTCAGTGATTTCAAATCTCTTTCAGTCTCTGGGTCTTTTCTAAATTTATTATCCTTGTACTTATTTCCTGTTCATTCTTCAAATCTCAATTTTATTATTATTTCTTTTGTAAAGGTTTCCCTAGCCTCCAGGTCTCATATAAGATATCATATTTTATTTTTTGTTTATAGCTATCAAATAAGTTTGTTGAATGAATAAACTAATGAATGAATGAAGTACATGTTATGAGTGTGAAGTAGAATATTAAAAAGAGGTGGGAATATACATCAACAGCTAGAGTGGCAAAGAGTTAGTTTTTATCAAAGTCGTAAGGCTTGATTGAAATGTTAGAAGAAACAATTGAAAGGAAAGGATGGATATGAAGGATATTATAAAGGATGCTATACCAAGATTCAAAAACTTATGAAAAAAAAACATTAAGAGACTTGTAACTGAAAAAGATATCTTGTTCAAAAATTACTACTTTGAGAGTGAAAAGAATAATCTTGTTTTAAGAAACATTGAATTTGAAGTAATAGACATGTCAAATTTAAGAAATTTGAATGCATAAAATGTGCTATTTAATAAAGAATTGAAATTAATGAAGCAATATACTTATAAACGTCTTTTGATGTCTCAAAATCTAAAGAACTCAAATAAAATAATTTCAAACCACAATGTTATTGAGTGTTGCCAGGTATAGGATTCAATGCCATGCATGCAGTTTTATACAGGCTGTATTTGAAATCCTAGTATTTTATTCAAAGGGAAAAGGTAGAGGTGAGAATAAGTACATTGCACTTTATCAGGACCAATGCTTTAATAAGCTGACGTATATGTTATTACTTTTAATTATTCTCCATTTTTTTCTACTTATTAGCTTTCTTTATTATATGCTAAATTTATAAGCAGAAGGTCTTATTATAGCTACATTTTAGAAAATATCTAGGAGAATTGTAAACATTAATATTGAAAAATCAACCTCCTTCTGGTTTTATTATCTAGATACATTACTCTGATAATAAAAAAGCATTGATATTATGTTTGATATTATGGTTGGTATTATGGTGACATAATGACTGCCATCGTACACAAATATACACACACATTCCCTGAAATATAAAGTGAAGTGTATTTTTATCTGATAAAAATATTGAAAATTTTCCAACCCCCAACATAACAGAGACTGAGGTAAATTTTTCTAAATGCTAAATATTTAGGAAAATTGATTTCAAAACTAACAATTGAAATGGCCTAATGAACACATTTGCATTGCAGCAAGCAGTTATTTTTACCTATAAAATCAATATTATGTACTTTGATCACCATTTTATCTTCAACAGCATCCTTTGAAGATTCTATAAGCTTTTCTTATAATGTAGAAATGTTATAATTGCCTAAAAAAGAAAAAGTCTTGAAATTATATTTATTCAAGTAAAAAATGATAACTTTTTACATAAAATTTGTATTAGTTTTTTAGCATTTTATTTTATTTTATTATTAGTTTCAAGTATATAGTACATTGGTTAGACAGTTATATAGTTTATAAAACAATCCCCCTAATTACTCTATCTTCTCTGTAGCTCTGCACATAGCCATTACATGACTGCTGACTGTTAACAGTGTTGATGTGAAGAATAAAAGATGAGGAAGATGTATCACATCTGTGACATTTCCTAGAATTATGGTCAATGGGAAACTTAACTTTTCTGTGTATCAAATTTAACATCTGTATAATGAATAAAATCATGTGTACATCAAATATTAAATTATTTCACATAGGGTGACTGGAGAATAGATAATAGAATTATGATCATTCTGTTACTTTTAAAATTGATTCCCACTTTAAACATATGCTACCCATTAGAAGGAATTTCCTCTATCATTTTTCATACTTTTTATTCCTTTTTTTTATATGTTGCCTTTAAACTTATACTTCAAAGCCATTATATGGAAGAGGAGGAATGAAAAATTCCCATGTGAAAGTTGGTCAGTTTGAAAGAGCGACCACTTTCCTTATCTCCCATGAGACCAATAACAATAGTACAACTAAAGTATTATGTTCTTCATTGATTAAGAAATCCTTTAAAAACTCATTCACTCTTCAAAATGTGAAGGACATATTCATAATGCTTCACAGTGTTGTTAATTACAGATACATTAAAGAAAAAATGGAGTGCTAATTACATAAACCATATAGAAGGCACCTTGGTTCACCAACCAAGTTCCCATGTGCCTTTCCTCCATCCTAACAGAACCTTGATTTTATCTGTATTTCTGCTCTTCTCATGCACAGTTCATTTGACTCAGGATAAGTTGACCCTAGGTGTAAGCCTCGAATGGCTTCAGTCATTGTATTTTCTTAGCCAGAGTCACAGGTTTAGTAATGGCATGTGGCCAGAATAATCTAACAAGTTTAAAAATACTTGATTGGAATGCTGAGGTTAGAACACTCTCTTTCTCTTCTTCTGGAACATTTTTTTATACATTAAAGTGAGACTCAAAACAGCTACAGTTATTTTATCACTCATGTGAGGATGAAGTCAATACACAGAGGAAAGTAGAGTCAATAGAATCATAGAAAGTAGAGTCAAAGTCTGAAATCTTCTCTTACTCTGGACTTCACATTATGTAAAACAATAAAATTTCTCATTTTAAAGTCAATTAGGGTTGAAATTTTTATTACTTACTTACACACAAAACCATCCTAAATTGCAAAGCTTAGGATTTGAAAAATTGAGACCTAGAGTAAGTAATGGGACGTCAGGCCCTACAGACAGATTGATTGTAGAAGAATTAGAACTTATATCAGATATCTCCACTTCCCATTGTTATCCTCTTTCTTGCAATAAGTGCCTTGCAGTAAAGCTGATAACATAAAAAGTATAAACATTAGAGTTTCATTGTTATCATATTTCTATTCCATACTAAGAAACATGATAATCCTAAGTTTTTCAAAAAGAATAGTGTCACCTGTTCTTATCCCCATGGACTTAATTATATGCTTAGGAATTTAGAATTTATAACTAAAGTCCAAATATTTCAACCAAACTTACCGCCAACATATCTGTACACATTGCTTAATTCAGACATTGTATTACTGGAACCAGCAAGATGAACTGAATCATCATTATAAAGAATAGGTGAGGACTGGTGGTGTATGAGATTGTTTGGAGATATATTCTATCATGATACCTTGGCAATTGTTCTTCAATTCTTTTTAAATACCTCAAAGTTAAAACATGTGCCTGGCTATTTTCTTTAGTATATAATTTATAAAATTATTAATCAGTCTTCTGGATACAGTGATGTTTTTGATATCCTTCCTGACTATATCAATGAGTTATTGCTATAATTTGCTATGCAACACATTTTAATAAATTTTTCTAAAAAAACAAAATAAATAAGATAAAAATATTAAAATATAAGTTAAATAAATAGTAAAGCAAAAAATTAAAAATACAAATGAGAAACAATAAAAAGGAATACAAAGTAAATAAAAAAAGAGAGGGAAAAAATCACAGAAGAAGAAAAAAATTAAAAAAGGAAAAATGATTCTCGATAATATCCTTGAGTCTACATTTTAGTAGTGTGGTTCTGCTGGTCCAGGCTGGATTATCAAACAATGTTTGGCCTTCTTTTTCATGCATCTGCATACAGTGAGAGCATTGTCTCGAGGAAGATAATCTGGGTTTGTGCTCATAGCAGAGGCAAGAGTCCAAGAAAACTTTGAAGAACACTAGTCTCAGAACTTGCATAGTGATTGATTAACCATGCATTTAAAATTTTCTCAATGTCATAGCATTTTTTCCTTGCCATTTTTTACAGGGTTAAGAGTCATTAGATCTGCATCTATCTCCCTTTCTTAAGATAAATAGGCAGAGAACAATAGCATAAGGGCACCCTCCACATACAAAAAACAATAATAACAACAACAAATCATTGCTATGAAGATAGCAATAGTATTTAAAGTTCTGGAATATTTGAACTCTTTTTAAAAATACATTTAGGAAAGGATCAGATATTTTAGCAAAGACTAGTTCTTATTCTTGAAAAGATTTAAGGTGATACAATGAAGAAAGAACAAGATAAATTAAATAAAAATTGTTAGAGAGTGAGAATTATGACAGAGGCCCTGTGACCAGCTACAGATTTAGTGCTTTGTTTGAAAGACTCTTAGGACTCACTATATAATAATATTTAATGACTAAGATTTATTGCAGTGACACAGCAAGGATACATAGTCGAATCAGTAAAGGAAAAAAGACACATCAGGCAATGTCTAGATAAATTCATATGTGGACTTCCCCAAAACTTTCTGAAGGGGCCTCACAGAGCATGCTCTCCCTTACACCAGTGAAATGTAGTAATACACTCACAATGTTTCTACCCAGGCAATCTTGTTCAATATTATCATTTTTATTAGGTTTTATAGGCATAAAACCTACCATAACTATTGTAATTTTAGATTCCCAGAAAGGAAAGCAAGTGTTTAGTGCCACAGGTGGGCAAAATAATCTTACCTACTGAGGAAAGTGTTTAAAAGCCAATTTCCCAAAGAACCAAGGACCAATCCTGTAAACATGTCTTTCTAAGAAATCAGCCTCACATATTATCTAAATTAAAAGATAATTGACTTATTTTGCTTAGCATGATTATCTCAAGGTCCATCCAGGTTGTCGCAAATGGCAGTATTTCATCTCTTATGGCTGAGTGATATTCCATTGTATATATGTACCATTGTGAATAATGCTGCTATGAACATTGGTGTGCAAATATCTTTACAGGTATGGGTTTTTGAGTCTTTGAGGGTAAATACACAGTGGAGGGATTGCTAGATCATATGGTAGATCAAGTCTTAGTTTTTTGAGGAAACTCCATTCCATTTTCCACAATGGCCATACCAATGCAAGTTCCACCAGTAGTGCATGAGGGTTCCTTTTTCTCTGTATCTTCTCCAACATTTGTTATTATTTATCCTATTGATAACAGCTATTCTAACAGGTATAAAATGGTATCTTATTATGGTTTTGATTTGCATTTCCCTAATAGCAATGTTGAGCATCTTTTCATATTTGTAGTCCATTTATATGTCTTCTCGGGAGGAATGTCTGTTAAAGTCCTCTGCTCATTTTTTTAATAGGATTGTTTTGTTGTTGTTGTTGTTGTTATTGAATCATCTGAGTTCTTTATATATTTTGGATATTAGGCCCTTATCAGAGGTGTTGCTTGCAAATATATTTTCCCATTAGTAAAATAAGCCAGGCAGAAAAAGTTGAAAATCACATGATATCATTTAAATATGGGATAGAAACCTAAAAGCAACAGACAAACAGGACAAACAAACAAAGACTCATGAACATGAACAATATACTACTGGTCACCAGAAGGTAGGCGGGAAGGCAGGAGGTAGATAGGGTGAAAGGGGTCAAATATGTGGTGACAGAAAGAAATCTAACTTTGAATGGTGAATACACACTGCAATATATATATGTATTACTGTAGAATTGTACACTTGAAACATACTGGATTTTGTTAACTAATGTTACCATAATAAACATAAAAATAAAAAAATAATTTAAAAAAAATTTTTTAAAAAATGATAATTGAAAGCCAAATATTAGAGAACCAGCAATGTCCAAAAGGTAATCAATGATTTAGAAAACAAATTTGAGAAATATACCTACAATATTTAAATGAAGGACAAAGTTATGAGATATGGAAAACATAAAAAATGAAAAAAAAATAGTAACACAAGAAGTAAAAACCATAATATATATAAAATTTTCTTAGTTTTACTCCCTTATCTTTTTTTCATAAAGGAATAAAAAGCAAAATCTAACAGAAACAATGATCTAAATGAAAATAGAGATAAAAGGCTTTTCTAATGTAACAAATATCATAAGTTTGAAGGTCACCATGTTAAAGAAAAATTTTAAGAAAAAATAAAAATAAACCTATTAAAACTGTGAATTCTAAGAATAATACAAATATTTGGTTTTGTAGAAATATGATGGTGTTTACATCCCTTTTTTCTTCAAATAAATAAAATTTATTTTTAAAGGATAGTATATACATGACTACAAATCTGTATATAATAAATGCATAAAAGCAACAAAATTTGAACCTGAAAGAAGATAGCATTCACCTCTTATTCTGAGCAGGGTGCACCTTTAGATATATAATTTAAAAAGTAAAAAAATATTGCTGAATCTTCTTAAACTTGGTTAGCCAATGACTCCGGTTATAATTGAGAGCCACTGCAAAAGCTAGAAGCTTAAATCTAGGACATCAGAATAACAAATAATTATGATATTTAGGACAAAGAAGGAACATACAGTAATACCACTTGTTTTCTTTGAATCAGATTTCTTACCAGCTTAGTGTGGTATTATTCTAAAAATGAGGCAATAGTTGAAATCCAAGAGGATTCTCAAATAGAACTAGAAAAGTTAATGGCAGAAGATTCAACAGATTTTATGGGAATGTTCAATTATCGAATGTTATATATTTTTTACCATTGCTCCTTCTCTTTAAGCCTGACCATTGTCTTTTCACCAATCTCAATGCTGAGGGATCAGATAACTGTTCTCAACCTTCTGCTCAAGTTCTAAGGGAAAAATTAAGAGTGTTTCTGTAAGTCTCCAAATTTATACACCCAAATTATTAGAAAGAAAATGACATATCTGTATATAACCAACCACATTGAAAGATAAACTCAGAAATAAATCCAAAATGAACATTATACTTAAATGACATGTTAAAAACACACACTCACAGAATAAACAGAATGAGAAAGACATTTAAAATTTACAGGCTTTTGAAAACAGAACATAATATATATAATGTATAAGAGAATAATAACTGGTGATACAAATTAAATGTAATAAAAAAACTTTAAAATTATTACAGAAATAAAAAATATAAAAGCAGAAAATGTAGAATCACAACATGAAAATAAATTTAATCATAAAGGAAAAAGGAAAAGAATCAAAAAGCTTTCAAAATTCAGTGCAAAAGTCAAAATAACTCAAAGTCAAAAAGTAGAAAACATAATATACAAAAGGCAGGTGATGACATAAACTTTTAATGCATAAGTAAAAATAAAATATGAAAAAGAAATAGCTATAAAGTACACAATGAAAGAGGATTTTTTTTTGCAATTAGAGAAAGATAGTATTCTAGTAGATTGACACAACTAACAGTATATCAGAAAAAAAATGAAAAAATACTCAACCACAAACAAGGTAACATACTCATGACATTACTGAACATTAAAATGAAAACAAAATACTGTAAACATTCAGACAGAAAAAAAAGAACACTCACAAATGTATGACTATCAGGAGAATTTCACACTTCTATACATCCAAAACAAGGGCACAATGTAATGTTGTAAATTTTATGCAGTTTATATTTTTATAAAAAGATGTGACATAATTTTTAGTTATGTTAATTAGTTGCACTATAAAAATTAAATTTACAGACAAACTAAAATCCTGTTCATTGCTATACCTGCAAGGGTTCTCCCTTGTTTCCAAAGGAAATGATTATTATTAGTATAATGTATATTCTTCTTGCTGTGTCCTTTTTCTGAAACTTATATATTGAACATTTATTCTGTTCCAGGAAATACTCCAGGAATTGGAAATACAGTTGTGCATTTATATTATAGTGGAATAAGAAAATCAATTTAAAAATAAACAAATGTGAAAATGAAAGGGAAACAATAAATAGCTTACTAATATCTACATCTTTTATAGTTGGCAGCAAAAAAGATTAGTTTATTTCTGAAACTGATGAATTAAGAAATACAAGTTTAAGTATTTACTTAAATATATAAACACAGCAACCATAAGACCCAAAAAGAAGACTATACTGTGTATTTCTGCACAGAGAAAGAAAAAAAGGGAAAAGTAGAAAAGAAAAATATGAAAAAGGCAAAAGAAAAAAAAACAGTGAAAAAGCTAAAGCTCAAAAATACTATACACAAAATTACATAAAATTAAAAAATAAATTAAGATAAATACATCTTCTTAAAGTGAAAGTTTGAATGAGATAAAGTCATCTCTTAAAGGAGAAAAAAAAAATTTCCACTTGGATTATGTAAACAAAACAAGTATATGCTCTCCTTAAGAAACACACCTAAAACCAAAGAATCAGAGTTGAAGGCTAAATAATGAAATGCATATTAAAGGTTATGGACTATTGTACGTATTCTCTTTAACTGCTGAGCAAACTTTCCCATCTCCTTCACTCCACCCTCAATCCTAAATGCTCAGATGTGGGGATAGAGAAAAAGGGAGGTATATTTAATGTAAGGCAGGCCTAAGAATGCTCTCCCTTTTCAATATTAGCCTAGATTTTGAGGCTTTGCCTCTGAGGTCCATGCTGGAGGAATGTGATTTGGAGTCTGTTATGTTACTTGTCATGTGATGAACACCTACTAAAATTAGAAGAAATAAAACCAAGAAGGGTTAAGGAGTGATTAAAATTGGATATAAGAAAATACTGGCTAAGTTGAAAGTTATTCATCAAGGTGACATTTTACATCATGGCAGCTCTTTATGGAGCTGTAACTGGCAATGACATTGTTATTTTCTAATTCTGACTGTGCTTCCATCTTTAAATGTCATTATTTCAGTGCCTTTCCCATTTCTCAGAAATTATCCCAGTGTCTGCCTTTGTTCCACTGTAGCTATCACCAGTTTATCAGCCTATATTCTGAGTTTGAAGCTGACACCAAACTCTCTGTAGAGTCCTAACAATGTATTCAGCCCTAGATAATAGGTTAACTCTTGCCTAAGAACTTTGTTGACCTCAGTGCATATATAAACACCCATATAATACAACATGCTTTGGTTACTTTTTATTGGATACTGTCTTGTCTAATTGCTTATATACATAGGCTGAATGTAGGGTGATTGGTGAGGGCCTGGATAGGTTATCTTTAGTAAACCCAGATGAGGAAGCCAGCAGTTTTTTGTCACTCTGTGGAGTTATTTGGTGACTATTAATATCAGTTTTGAAAATTAATTGAAATTTCCAGACAACAGGAAAAAAAATCTTTCAATTGTTCTTATTAAATTTATTAAAGTTAATTTGGGTTTAAAATCTGATAAATTCATTAATCTGAGATTTCAAAAAATAATGCAAAAGCCTAAACCACAATATGAAAAAATCCTATACAGATAGGACATTTAGTAAATGTAGTCATATAAATTAAAATAACTACATAAATATGATACAGACCTGATTCTATTTGACTCCCATTCCTTTTTATACTAAGAATTGGTGTCACTACAAAATGTGATTAGTACCTTAATTCTTTATCTTTTCCAAAAATAACAACAAAATACCTAGAGCTAAGGAGAGAGGGCAACTATCTCAAGAATCTTGTATTATATTTAAATCATATGTTGTTTGCTTTTAATGAAAAGAAAAACAAGTGCTCCCTCACTCCATGCTACCCAATATTTGAATAACATTGCCTCACCAAAAAGAGTTAAATGTTTATCTGGTGTCTTAGTGGCCTGTCCTCTTTCATAACCCAGAGTGGTTGCTGTCTTTGAGAGCAGGCTCTGATTAACCAATCACTATTGTATGACTATATATAAATGTCAAATCGCTTATTCTTTAGCAAAAAAAAAAAAAAAGTTATGTATGAGGAAACCGAAGCATGAAGATGTTGAATAAGTTTGCCCCAAGTTCCTACCTCCCAAATTGTCTCCTTGGGACTGAGGGCACTGACACAAAATTTTGACTGGTATAATAGTGTCATCTATTCTTAGTATACTCTTTATATTAATGGCTTGTCATATCCAAGAAATGCACATTGACAGCACTGCTACCTCTTTTATCTGCACAGTCTCCACATGATTGTGTTTGTCACTATTCCACAAACAAAAAAGATATTAGTTCATATTCTTCAACTATCACTAACCAGGAAATGGGCCCACACCAGACACTGAATAGGCCATGCCTTGCTCTTGAACTTTTAGCCTCCAGAACTGTGAGAAAATTAATCTATTATTTAAGCCACACAGTCTGTGGTATTTTGTTATGAAAGTTCTAGAAAACTAACACAGAACTCAAAGCTTGTATCATTAATTTTCTGTTTATCACATATTGTTTATTAAAATTATTTACATTTTTCAATATATGTAGCTTGTCTTTTCAGTAGATTCATAATCTCTTTCAAGGCAGGTAATCACCCTATACTTTGTTACTTCATGAACAGTGCAATGGCAGAACAATGTTCACAGTGAAAACTTAATAAACATTCAATAAGTCAGTTGATTAGTTGGAGTAACATTTATCTTATAAGTAAAAAGTTTGACTAATTCACAGAACAAGAAAGTGATATATTTTATATACATTTAATTGCTTGTAAAGACAGAAATAGATAGCTAGAGAGAAATAAAGATAAAGGTAGAGGTAGAAGTAGAGATAGAGGTAAAGATAGAGGTAGATAAAGATAGGTATAGATCTATCCTACCAATATATTTTATCTTTAATTTGAAACAAGAAAGGAGGATCAAGAACAATTGATTGATAAGGCTTTCATACTTTCATATTTATATGTCAGAAAAATTCATCTCTACCCATTGCTTTCTAAACAACTAAAATATAGACATGAAGCAACAAAAAAAGAAAAACAATTATCTTTTTAAGAAACACCTTTAATTTTAACTGGTTTATTTCTCAGTTCCAGCAAGACTTTGTACTGTGTCAGCTTTTAAGCCACTAGAGTACTATTAAATGGAGAAAAAAATATAATTTAGGGGAAATCTCTGAGAAAACTGTATACCGGTCTGGTAATGTTACGGAAAAACAGTAACTTTTGTACTATTTGTAACAAAATGGAAAGCGCATTATCTGAGTTCCTCAGGACTGACTCAAATCATTCCTTAAACATTATTGAATAATTTGATAATTTAGAGACAAAGTAACATTAATTGGTATAGACTCTCTAAAACACTTCAGGTTGTTTATTATTATGTTAATACTGATATTTATTAATGATTAAGACTGACTTTATTTAGTGAACAAAAATAAATGAGCTAGCAATAGAGGTGCTACTGATTTAATTTGAAGCACAAGTTACTCAATGGTCAGCTAAAAAGGCCAGAAATATATATATGGCTAAATCAGACATGGCATCGAAAAATTCATCCTGATTAACCTGAGGTTGTTCTATCAACATGTGTTTATTATTTAGAATTATTATTTATAAATTGAGCCATGGAATTGAGTCACCTGTCATTTTACCAAGTGTGACTAAAATGTATTTTTAAATTATCTGATGTCTTCAAGTGTATAGTGTCTCTTATTAACAAAAAAATAATGAAGTAAAAAAGTTTACTAGCAAACCTCTAGAAGCTAAGAAGATGCAAGAATTCTTCTCTATAGATTTCAGAGGAAGCATGGTCCCGGCCATCTCTTGAGTTTGGACTTCTAGAGATAATAAATGTTTCTTGCTTTGACACACACACACACACACACACACACACACACACACACACATACAAAGTACACAAATGATGGATCATGGTAAAACAGAACAACGTAAAAGTCAGAATAAAATCTATGAGTCAACATGAAAATCAAATAAATGATTAATGTTGGATGTATACAACACAAATAAAAATGAACACTCAGCATATCTTCAAAAAAACTTTTATTTTTAGCTGACAGTCAAAGTATAATCACAAATATATTTAGTAGTATTTATAGACTAACATATGTGTAAAATAATTGAATAAAAATTTAATAAGAATAATGCTGAAGAAATTGAGTGGAGTTAGTCAGCTATAGTTTTCTATGAGGCCATATTGACTTTTTTTTTAATTGTATCAGGGCAAGATATTCAAGAAAAAAATTTAAATAATATTTTTGGTATGCTACATTATAAATACAGGATCAGAAAATAAGCATATTACTGTTAAAGCTTTATGATGGCAAATTTCTATCAGCTTTGCTATATATATATATAAAATCTCTATACACAGAGAACTCTAAATTATTGTTATTGTTTCACCTATTATGACCATTCACATTCTTATTCCAACTAGGAAAATACAATTAACAACAGTATCTGCTATGAGAGGTTACTAAGATAATGTAATGCTGTTGTGTACTTCTTTTTTCCACTTTCAAGGAAAAGGTACTTGTTGCCTCAGTGAGTGAAAATATTGCCTACAACTCATAGCTAAATCTTTTTGGAAATTGCCCTTAGCAAAAACAAAACAAAACAAAAGAAAACAAACAAAAACACTACTTTGCCCAAGATACAACTCTCTTTCCAAGAGCAACCCATTTTTAATGACTGGCCCATAATAGAGTACAATACTTGACCTTTTGCTTTGCTGAGAAAAATTCCAATGCATTCTCTGTTCCAGAGATCCCTGTGTGTTGGGCTGAAAGTGTTGCTGTAACTGCATTACAATTCAGGTTCTCCTTCTGATAATCCTTTCTCAAAGGTGTTGCTCCTGAGAGCACTCTCAGATACCCCTGCATTCAAATCCCTCTCCATCACAGAATCTGTTTCCAGGGAATCTGGCCTAAGTCTAAATGAAGATGATCTATTGTAATACTTACAGTTTTAGTATTTGAGAAATAAACAGAACTCCCTTTTTTTTTGGTGTACATTATTTTAGTAAAAAAAAAATTGCAATTTTGGAAATAGTATGGCTGCATATTTTTAATGATTAAAGTTGGTCTGAGGACACATGGAAACAAAAAGAGAAGTAAAACCAAATGAAGAATTACTCCTCTCCATCTCCAGATATTTGGCATCTTCCTTATTTTATTTTTTAAACAAAACAAAAATTTATCAGAAGGACACAGGCATACTTCATAGAACTGAAGGAAGAACTGTAGGCATTAGGACATTTCGGGTATACTGAAACTTTATACTTTTTAGGATGGACTCTACTGTCTCTCATCTTTGCTTTTCACTGTATGTAACTTCATTCTCTCCATGTGAAGGGAACATATGCTCTAGGGTTATATCCATGTACCATTACTATCATAAAAAAAAAAAAAAGGTATCCTCAATTCCCTTCACATGTGTGAACATAATATACCCAAACCCAATGGACAATTGCATCAAAGCAAGTTAAAATTGGAGGAAAGTGATTCCAATAATCTTTTCTTAGATTATTGTGCCAATAACTGGACAAATATCTTGAAGCTAATTTATGAATTATGAGCCTCCCAACTTTGGTCACATGCTTGTCCCTGGGGTCAGGGACCAGATTCTATTACTAAAAGGAGGGAGGTATAGTGCTGGGCAGAGAAGGACAGTAGGTACCACAATAACTAAGACAAATATTTTATTTAAAATAATCTGAATAACTGCTTTAGTTTTCTATCTTTGCTTCCCTCTGGTTCAGAAGTACAAAAATAATTTAAGCATATATACAAGGTTTGGAGTTGATGAGAGCAAGGCAGGAGGGAAATAAGCCTAAGGAGAAGAATAGAAATTTAAAGAGCCAACTGATTTTCAAACAATGTTATCAAAACTGCCAGTGTTTTAATGTTTATTCAAATATTTAGTTACTTTACAATTTGATTTATATTAAATGATGCCTTATTTTTTATTTGTCAGAATAGATCATGGGTTTGTAAAGGTGTAGCAAATTGATGTAACAAAACTTGTTCTGTTGAAGAAACACAAACTCAGAAATTGATCTCAAAATAATGCTTTGAAACAAACTTGCTAAATGTCAGCAATGAAAAGGGCTTAATTTTTCAATTACTTGACCCATCTCATATGTTATGAATATTCAGTAAATCCTTGGGATGTTGTTTGATGAACTCTAATTTCTCACGAACTTGAGAGATTATCTCTAATCTCTTGCCTTTTTTCCTTATCACATCATCACTTAAATAGATAGAAAATATAATATTAGTAGCATGTGATATTTAAGTACCTTTTTTAATAGAAGGATTTTTCTTGACATTCTCTGTGAAATTTCCAATATTACTAATTTAATTTAACTTTTATATGTCAAAAACATAAACTAAAAAGATTTTAAAGAGCTAATGTTCTGAAATATTTAACAAAATTTTGTGCACATGATTATGCTTGCTTATACATGCACATATATTGAAAAAAGATGCATAGCTTTCATCAGAATTTCCAAGGCATTTGTGAACCAAAATACATTTAAAATGTATTATAAAATGACAGTAAAGGCTGTGAGAGACAAAAAGTTACTTCTTATTGAAATAGAAATATATCAGCAATTTTAACACTTTGGACCTAGTTCATTCCATAGGAGACCTATTAAATACACTGAATACAAATAGTAACACTACTTGTAAAAGAAAATCAAGTAACTACTCAGAGATGAGGTCTATTTTGAGCATGTTGTATACATTATTTAAACACTTGGCACCACAGTGGAAAATAGATATTATTATCATATGATATAGATGAGAATTTTGCAACTCAGAACAGTGAGATATATCCAGGGTCAGGTAACAGTGAATGAAAAAGCCAGAATTCGTATCCACTTTTGGTTTTAACCCCATTTTCTTGCCAGAAATGTGGTAGGCACTTAATTAAAATAAATTGAATTATATAAAAATTTTGACAGGCCAAATGTGTGATTAATGATAGAAATTAAATATATTTACTTTTCACAAAACTTTCTCTTATGTTAATAAACTATAATAATCTTTCTACCCATCTTCATCACATCAATATTCTCTTTTTTCTAATAGTTTTTTAAAATAGATGATAAGAAATCTCTTTTTTTAATTTTTTACTTATTTGTTCAAAAAATGCCAAACTTCTATTATATGTCAAGCATTTTCTATTCAATGTAGGAATAAAGAAGATCTTGCCTTTGTCTTTCAGGAGCCTACATTTAAGCAAAATAAAGAAACAAGAAATAATTGTAAAATAAAGAAACCAAAAGGTTTTAGTTACAGTGGTCAAGGAAGCCCTTTTCCTTTTTAATATCTAAATTTAATTTTCAAACTGTATTAATTCTACCAATATGTTCCTCATCTTCTAAAAGATAATACGCATTTTCCTTTTTTTGCAGAGGAAAGATTTTGAATGCATAAAGTCTAAAATTGTCCTGTAAAAATGCATTCAACTACTTAGACAGAAAAAAGTGAACTGTATAGTTCTTCTCATCAAATCTCTTATTTTTAAAAATGAAGAAATACGATTTCTTAATAGTTAAAAGATTTGTTGGGAATTACACAACTAGAACTGGGACTAGAAGCCAAAAGACATGTATTCTGGGCTAATTTTATTTTCTAATGCCACAGAACCCTTGTCTAGGGTCTTAAGGAATAGGGCTACTCTGAGAGGAAATTGGGATTCTGGCCTAATGAACAACAACAACAAAAAAAAGTGAGTGAAATTTTGTCTTGGCTTTTCCCTCTATTACTTTAGGTATCTTCAGAATTTTTTTTTAGAACCTTTTTGCTCCTCCAGGTTCTTAGAGTTCCAAAGTACATAGTCTGGGATTTACTGCACAGAAAATGGTGTCTTGAATAGAAAACTAAAAGTCACCATATTGTAGGAGCTGAAAGGTAGGAATTACTTTAAAGTCATGTAATACATTACCCTCTTTAATGTATAATAAAATCAAGACTCAGAAAGAGAATGAATGATCCTCTATAAATCTGAGCTAACCCTCAGGACTTTTCTGAGTATTTTTTTTATGAGAAAAATAATTTAATGTTTGCTATATAGAAGTACTTAATGAATTTTGCAGATGGATGAATTATTAAATATTGAAATTATAAAACTTTCCTTGAAAATTAAAGATTTAAAACAAAAAGCATAAAAATTTTCATTTGTTATGTCTCAGAGTGGTTCTTATCTGAAGTACAGAAAATAAATTTAATAATTCTTAAAAATTTTTTCCTATTATTCTGTTTCATATTCATCAGTTTTTTGTGTGTTTATATAATCCTTGGTCAAAGTAAGTTTTTATGGAGTTCATGTATACTTACATGTACATGTAAATGATTAATCTTAATTATTTATTAATTTCCTACCATGGATTCTATTATTAAGCCAGTCTTGTTTATATACTTTTCTTTGCTAGAAACCTACTGTAATATTAAATATTTAAATATGGGACTGCAAATCTAAATTTTTTGTTGATGTAACATCCAAATACGAATTAATGGAAGTCATAAATTAGAATGAAATTTGGGCAAATAATTGTTAGATATTGGGTGAAAGACATAGACATACATACATACACATGTATTTTCATTTTATATATGTACATTTAACCTTATCTAGCTTTTCTAGATGATATTTCTTTTCAAATGGTTTGGTTTAAGAAAATTATGATAAGTGATGTCGAAATAATGCAGTATAAAGAATATTTATGTAAATAATAATATAAACAAAACCACTTTCAAAAGGAGCCAAGCTGCCATGCCAGAGGAACTACCTTGCACATTTTATGTCTCAAAAATTTGGATGTTAAATTAGGGCAAAATAATCTTTGGGCTGGGCCTAAGCAAATTTGTTTCCTAAGGGCCTATTTGCAAAAGTAACAAGATAGCATTTTTTATGACTACTGGACTGATAACTATAGGACTGAAAATTTAAACATATTGTTTAGAATTAATATCATTATATTATGGTATCTGCACCAATAGAAATGCCTTTCATTCACGTAATTCTCTCTTTCCCTTTCTCATATATTTCCATTTCTTTGTCTCCTAATCGGAACATTATTTGGGCTTCTGCTTGAATTAATGATTCCTGTATAGCTGTCCTTTAATATCAAATAAATGCTTGCTCATCTTTCATTTTGAAATGCCTTTTTATTTTAGGTTAGCCCTAATATACCAAAAAAAACAGTGTGAGGCTCAGCTTAAGTATTGTCAATAAAAGTTCAAAGATTTGACAATGGAACAGAGATATCTCTTAAGTGGCTTTTTAAATTTTTAATTCATTAGGAGTCAAAACAATAAAGGACATGAACATGGTGTGAACATTAGAGTCTAAGAGAGCACCATGGTTTTACATTAAATGTAGACAAGTACGCAGAAATTTGTGATAAAGCATAGAAATAAATCTAATAACATTGAAGGGTAAGATATAGGGCAGAGTATGGCAAAAATTAGACATCTTGCAATTAAGTCTCCTCTCCCACCATCATGTTACATTGGCAGTGAATGTTTGAAGGTCTCCTGGCTTAGCTAACTCAGGTTTTAGTGGTAAGAATTCGATGAACTTCACAAATAGATAAATGTGGTTAAGGTAAAGAGTGTGTGGTCACAAATGAAAACAGATGTTTAAAAAAAAAAGGTTTATTTAAACACTGTGGCTTTTTAAGGATGTGGGATGCTCCTACCAAACCTTGTTTTAAAATCAGCTGGAGAAATATTTCTTTTGAACCTAAGATACAACAGAAAAGCCAGCATGTTCCACTTATGTTGATAGTCAAACTGGGGTGGCTTTGATGTGGCATTTTTTGGCTTTTGAAAATATAGCCAAATAACTGTGTACTTACAAATGTTGTATATATAGCTCAATCTATCACAGTTAAAAAATCTATTTAAGGAAAAAAAAATAACCTGATGTTGGACAACTCACACCCTGATTTAATGCTCATGACAGCTCTTAGAATCTGTTAACATTGCCATTTTATCTTGGCTTTCCTCAGCATGGGTATATTATATTAGCTATGTGTTGTGGCCTGATGATGAAAGCTGTGATAGTTTTGGGGTCTCTTAAACCTTAAAGAATAAATCTAATCTTTATTGTCTTAAAAAAAAAAGTCTAAAGCAAGTGGGAAAAAGCCATATGGTATTCCAAACCACAAGGGAAATTATACTTTTTTATATAAAGCATTTCCACTAGAAAAAAGGGTAACCCTTCTGTTTATCATTATATTTTATGAGGTAACTTCAATGAAATCATGGAAGTATTATCACATGAACAGCAAAGGCTAAATCTTTTTTGCCAGGGCCCTCAAAGCATAGGAAATTTGGGATATGGCACAATTGGAGCTTATTTTCCACACTCCAAACGAGGATCAAGATGCGGGTGGGTGAGTGACAGAACGTTTCTTGCCATCAAAGAAGATAGTCAACATTTTTAAAACTTTTATGTGGGATATGAGAGTATATTTTACATGCCCAATTCAGAAACTAAAATGCACTCTTAATAGTTTACTTTGATATTTTATGTGGGCAGAGTTTGGGTTGAGTCAAATGTTCCAATGTGTGAAGGAAGTACCAGAAAACATGCATAGGGAACTCACTAACTCACTAAAAATAGTATATGTAGTGATGGTTTTTAGAAGAAAATTGCTGAAGTCGTGGCAAGAGTATTTTCATCAGATGAAAACTACTAGTTCTGTCTATTCATTTCCATTGGAAAATATAAGATCAAAGAAACTCTTTTAGTAGAACGACTTTTTAAAATATAACAAAATTTTTTTTCAAAAATGTCTGTTTCTCCTTCTTTCCATATGTTCTTTTATCCGTTCATCAAATATGTGCTGTGTGACAGACACTGTGACATAATTATAGTAATAGCAGTCAGTATTTATATACCTTTTATTATGTCACTTTGCAAAATAAGTGCTCCATGATGATCTATAGCCACAAGAAAATTGAGAAAAGTGTTCACATTTTACTGTTGAGGAAAATGGAGCTTAGAGAGGCTTTGAAAATGATTTTCTTCAGGTTTATTATAGAGCCAATATTTGAATCCAGGATATCTGATTCCATTGCCCAAATTTTGATGGCTTCTCATTTCTTAGTTTGTCTCAAGGGAGACACAGACAATTATTCAGTTACCAGTAACTTAGAATATTTGTGGATAATTCACACACGAAAAAAGAAAGTATTTTAGAATTTATAAAAAAGGGACATGATAAAAATCCACTAGTCAAAGGTCACTTTATTAATAACCATTATTTTTTAAAGTAATAAATGGTATTAGGAAATCTACTACATCAATAATTTATTACACTTACTAAAAAATAATGAAAATAATTTTCCACTTACTTCTGAAGCTGTGTCAAAACATAGAACATGATATAACTGACTCTTTTTTGACTTGAATAGAAATTATATAAGTAGGTATAATAGTTGAATGGCTGGAGAGCATAAATATTTAGTATTTTTACTCTTTGGTTAATAAAGCTATGTGTGCAAAAATTGCATTTACTCAGCACTAATAGTCAGTTTTAAAAATGAAACAAAAATAAGTTTCTTAATTAAAAGAATTATAAATTAAATGAAAAAGCTATTTATCTCATTTTAACCATTAAAATTGTGCACAGGGGGAGAAAAATTCATACGAGAAGGAACAAAGTATTTATGATCAAGTTACATTAATTGTCACTTATCTTGAGCAGTTTCATTGATAGTTTATATATTTTTACCTAGGAAAAATATCTATCTCTCTGAATTACCCCTTAAGCAGACACCAATCGTGTTGTCTTCTTGTCTTTGCTTTTTCAGTGACCACTCTCTAAAAAAAAAAAAAAAAAAAAAAAAAAAAAAAAAAAAAAAAAAAAAAAAAAAAAAAAAAAAAAAAAAAAAAAAAAAAAAAAAAAAAAAAAAAAAAAAAATACTTGAACAAATTATTTTATTACCTTTTAAAAATTCTTGTTTTTTAGAATTTGAAACCTAAACAAATTTATTGGAAATCAGAGAAATAACTACTTTTTCTCTTCCCCCCGCAAAAAAAAAAGAAAGGAAGGAAGAAAATGTAATTTGTCTCATCATTGCTGCTTGGAACAGAAAATTGCACATTGACTTTGAAAGACATATTGGCAATTTCTTACAAAACTAAACATTCCCTCACCATATGATCTAGCAATTGTACTGTACTACTTGTTATTTATCCAAAAGAGATGAAAAATTATGTCCACAAAAAAACCTACACATGAATGTTTATAGCAGTTTCATTCACAGTTGCTGAAACTTGGAAGCAAACAAGATATCCTTTAATAGTGGAATGAAAAAGCAAACTGTGGTACAGTCACACAAAAGAATATTATTTGGCGATAAAAAAGGAATGAACTATCAAGCCACAGAAAGACATGGAGGAAACTTAAATGCATATTGCTAATTGAAAAGAGACAATCTGATGGCTATATAATCTATAATTGCAATTATGTAACATTCTAAAAAAGGCAAAACTATGGACACATTAGAAAGATCAGTGGTTGTCAGAGGGTAGAGAAAGGAAGATGGGAATGAACAGGTAGAATAGGTAGAACCCAGAGGATTTTTCAGGCAGTAAAACTATTTTGTATGATATGTAATGTTGGGTACATGTTATCATACATTTGTCAAAATCCAAATGTATAACAGAGTGAATCTTAAGGTAAACTATGGACTTTAGTGAATAATATGTATCAATATTGGCTCATCAATTTCAATAAATATATTACAACAATGTAAAATGTTAATAATAAGAGAAACTTGAGAATGAGGAAATAGAACTATATGGAAATTATACTCTCTGCTCAAATTTTCTGTAAACCTAAAACTGCTAAAAAAATTAAAGTCTGTTAAAAAATTGTAAAGGAGTCTATGGCCATGCTACTCTGAACAAGCCCGAATCTGTCTGATCTCAGAAGCTAAGCAAGGTTGGGCCTAGTTAGTACTTGGATGGGAGACCCCCCCTAGAAAGATCAGGTGCTGTAAGTGTAAAAAATAAAAAAATAAATAAAAGATTATAAACTGACAAGGTCCTCAAAATCTGTGAGATCAATCAACCAAGGGTTGCCTCACTTAAAAAAGAAAAAAAAAATTGTAAAGGAAGAAACAAAGATTTGGTTTTAAAAATTAGGCAGTTAATAATTTGAACATAGACTAATTCAATTATATAAGATCTGAGTCCATAAAAGCACGCTGTGAATAAAATGTGTTAAAATTTAAATAATTTCCCACGAGGCTAAACAAACAAACTAAATCACAGGGAAATAAATATTTTTTTGCTGTTGTATGGGTAAGCAAAGATAAACTTTAGTGTGCATTCCACTTACAATCGAAATAAATCTGCAAAGGGGGTATTTTGTCTTCCAATTGTGATATTTATTCAAAATATAATTTTTTTACTTTATTTGATTTATAACTCTAAAATTCTGAGCATTATATTAAAAATTAGAATTGTTCATAATAGTTTTTAGTAAATAAAAATATAATTTGACAATAATATTATTTGGATCTTATATTTCAGTAAAGACAAAACATATACTGAAAAAAAGGTCTAATCATGTTAACATTATCCATGTTTCAGACATTGCGAAACACTCACTTTTTTCTTAAATGGATTAAGTATCTATTGAGTTAAATATTGCTATGTCTTCTATTTCAAAGATGAAAAAAAAAGCTTAGAGAAGTTAGTCACTTATTCAATGTCACAAGTTTCAAAATTGCTACAGCTGGAAAGTTAACTCAGGAAATTTGACACAGCCTATAGTCTTAAAAATAGTTTCCAGAGTTGCTATAGAAATAATGCAGAAATGAAAATGTTATTATCATTTAGTAGTGAGAGCATTCATTTATATTGCACAAATAATATGAAATCAAAAACAATTCAAAAAATTACCTCTGCATCACAGAAAGTCATTAAAAAAATAAAGTGTATAGAACTATATATATACAAAAATTATAATTCACAAAATATAATGTATGTAAAAGTCATGGTTGACTTGCTAGTTTCCAAGAGTAATATGATTATTCAACAAATAAAAAATTCATGCAATATACACTTAAATGGCAATTAAGCACATTTAAATAATTAAAACATATTTTAAGTGATCACATCTTTCTTTGATTTATAAAGCAGAGTCTGCTCAGTATCACATTTATATAATGATGATCTTTATACATGTGTAAAATCTAGTTAACAAGCTACATTGATCAATTATAGGACAATATATGTCTGCCTGTACTTAGTAGAATTTCCATATTCAAACTATTAACTTAATTCAGCTCTTTTTAGTAATTGTAAATTGCTTTCTGTTATTAGACATGTACTATATGTTTTTGATTAATTTTAGGCTCTGAAATTTTTTTAATAAAAGTACTATAATCACATTTTCTAACATAAAGCATTTTCTTTTTGAAATATCTGATCCTTATTTTTTTGATAACAGAGATTACTCACTCTTAACTCTCAATAATATTCATTTTCAATCATGATCATTCTTAATAACTCCAGGTGTAACAGCTGTAGCCATTTTCTGTAGGCCCTCGCCTACCTGAATTTCTTTAAGGAAACATAAATTTCTAAACTAAATCTCCATTGAGACTTACTCTTCCTTTGACTTTGATGGTATAAAGAAATTAAACTTTATGTTTTCTATAAAGATGTATATGTAATTTAAAGAATTTTGAATATTAATGTTTTCCAAAGATTTATTACAGGTAAAAAATATATAATGCTCTAGTCTATGTATACATCAAATATTTGTTTAACTTAAACAAACAGAAATTTAATCCTGTGCCATCCCACTTTGTAGTGATATGTTTACTTTTACCACAGTCTGTTCACAAACTTTCTTCTAACACTTCAAGTGAAGTCTCCCCATAATGGGAACATTGGTAAATTAGCATGAGAATGTTTAAATTGCATGTATTACTTTGTGGTGAGTGCTTTAATGCATATCTCCCATTTTTGCTTTTGTGTTCTACAATATTTATTTATGTTTTGAAATAATGTAATTTCTTTCTACAAATAATGTGTGTAATTATTTCTCATAGTTCTCTATATTAGAACATGTTCTTTGAAATTAGAAAACAAACAAACAAAAAACAAGCTTAAATTTTTTCTCTACAACTTACTAGGCATGTGGCATGTGATCTTCCATAATTTGCTTAACTTCTCTGAGCCTCAGGTTTCTCACGTATAACAGAAGGATAGCACCCCACATACATCCATTTCTCAGCTAAGAAAAGTGAGGAGTGGAGACTTGTCCAAGAGCACACAGCTAACTGAGGGCTTTTAGAGGCAGAGATAGAATAACTGCGAACACTGCCTTCACGGCCCACCTTGCTTAAAGTCATGTCTTATGTGATTTTTCTACCTATATCACTTCTCAGCACTCAGTGAAAACAATGGTGTGATATGTGCCATGAGTTCAACTTGCCCCCGAGCTCAGACCCTTCATGCAGCAGTCTCGGTGGCAGAGTCTATGCCGCTGCTACCCCCGCAACCTCATTCCAGGCCGTTATAGTCACCTTTGTCACAAATGCTTGCTCTCTCTCTCTCTCTCTCTCTCTCTCTCTCCCCCTCCTGGAATCTCAGAGTTTAATGAAGCAGTTTCCATACTGAATTCATATATGCTGCCTAAGAAATTGAAATTCACCAGAGTTACAATGAAACTGTAGAATCTCAGTTTAAATGAAACACCCACTTTGCGTTCACCCCACTGGAATGGATTTGTATAAATATTTGCCTTCACTCTTCTTAGCTCTTCTTAAAATAAGGTTTTTTTCTTTTTTTTAGAACAAAAAAGAAATAAATAAATAAAACAAAACAAATAAAAACAAACAAAAAATAAGTAAAATAAAGCAAAAAACAAATAAAATAAATGGTTTCTAATCTATAGGCTAAGCATTAAATAATGTTTTCTGAAGAACACGTCTAGAACAATTATAAGCTTTTAATATATTTTATTTCTCAATTTCCTCTTCTCTTTATCTCTTTATCCTGAACGTTGAAATAATATCAGAAAACTTTTTATCTGCACATCTGTATGTCCATGTACTATCACCTTCTATTGTCACTACTGGGAAAAAGTCACACAAGGACCATTAGTATCACATGGAAAGCTCTAAGGAAGGGCATGAGATTTATCATAAATTTTAGAGAAATAAATTGTAGAGAAAAAGAAAATTTAACTTTATGGGCATTTAAATTTGGATTCTTGAATTTTTAATTGCGATTGAGTTATCAATTAATTAGAAGAAAACTGTCATTTTTAATGCTGTCTTCTCATTCATTAAAATGGTGTTTCTTTCTATACATTCAGATTTGTTTGTTTCATGACAGAAAACTATAAAGATATTACATTATTCTAGTTTTATTTTTTATGTGCACATGGTTGTCTATTTCCTATGGAAATAATTTTTTTCTTGCTTTATTTTTAGACACCATTGCTAGTGATTTAAAAAAGTTATTGATATGGGCTTAATTGACCTTTTCTTTTGGCTACCTAGTTAAAATCTTTTAAAAGTATTAATAATTCATATTAAATTTTTGTATTTTCTGATAAAAAAACATTATCTACATCCAATGACACATTTAATTTCTAATCTTGATCTCTTAATTTTCTCTCTATTTCAGCCATAATCTTCATTATGAAATAATATATGTGGCACTATTGATACTTGTCATATTTCTCATTTTAATTGAATATCTCTAATGGTCCATTGCTAAGCATAAATTTTACAAATAGTTTCCTAGTAGATAGATTTTGTTTATTGTGGTGAGAAATATGTAACATAAAATCTATCTCTTAATAAAGTTTTAAATGTACAGTATAGTACTGTTAACTTGATGTACACTGTTGTACAATAGATTTTTAAAAGTACATTTCTGTTTCTAGTTTGCCAAAATGCTTTTTGTTTAGTCATGATTCAAATAGACTTTCAGTAAATTCTTATCCTGTTTTTATTTAGATAAACATATATATGAACATATATATATATACACATATTTATATACACATATACACCTGCATATATATTTCTCCTTTGAGTTATTCATAAGATAGATGAATTGATAAAATAATGTATAGATTTTTTGTTGAAATATCTTTATATTAGTGGGATAAATTTAATATGATGAAGGTTTATTATTTTCTTAGTTTATTACTTGATTTGATTTACTAATAATATAGTAACAGTAGTTGAAAGATAAAAGTTACTTAACATTTTTGCGTGTCTTTTCCATTCTCCTCTGATTTTAGTTATAGATTTATGTTAGTCTTTTAGGATGAGTTAGATAATTGCATGGTTTCTTGTACTTCTTTCAATGTTTTATTTCTCAAAAGTTTCATAGACTTCTATAAAATTATCTGGACCTCTGTGGTAGATAGAATAATAGCCTCCTGAAGATATTCTTGTCTTAATTTTTGGAACCAATGAATATGTTACTTTACATGTCCAAAGAGACCCTGGAGATATGAGTAATTTTAAGGACCTTAAGAATCAATGTTATCCTGTATTATCCAGGTATACCCAAACTAATCACATGAGTCCTTAAAAGTGAAAAACAGTGGGTCAGAGATATGTGACTGAATATAACTCAAACTTACTTTTTCTGGCTTTTAAGACAGAAGAAGGTAGACATACTAATATTATAACTATAATGTTAAAAAAAAAGAAGTAAAACAAAAATATACATACAATATTCATTTATTTAATGTTCAAAGCAGCTGAATTAAATATTTAAGAACATATACACATTGACATTCTAGCTAATAATTTCAGATGCTAGCATCCATGTAGTGAGGACAATCAAACAGCTTCATGGAGAGGTCCAAGTGGGGAGGACCTGTAGTCTCTTACCAATAGCCAGCACCATCTTTTTAATCAGGTGAATGAGACATTTTTTAAAAAAAGATCCTCCAGTCTTAATCAAGCCTTCATAGTACTTAGCTCAGACCAACATCTGACCAAGTTTCATGACAAAGTAGCCAGAACCACTCAGCCAAACTACTACTAAATTCCTGACCCACCAAATTGTAAGAAACAAAATTATAGTATTAATCCATTAATTTAGGGATAGTTTGTTACACAGTAGATAACACATTCACCATCATTTTAGCACCATCAGTGCAAATGTCGACACAATAGAAATTACACATAACATTCATTATTATTATGAAAATAATTTTAACATTGAAAATCCCTGAAGGGATCTTAGAGACATTTAAAGGTTTGCAAACCATATGTTGAAAACTTATTCTCTGATATGTTAATAACTACCATTATTTTTATTAAACATGCCCCCATTGATAGACAATAATACTTTTTCTTTAAATATTCTTCCAGAGCAATATTACAAATGTAAATTTTCTTATAATTTCTGTTTTCTCCAACATTATATTTGATTATTTTGTTTTGGAGGTTCTTAGCTTCTTGGTAATATTTTTTAAAATTGCATACCATTTGCATTGTTAGATATTAAATTAGACAGTTTGAGATAGACACTACAGAGAATAAAAGAGAGAAGAAATGAGAGCGAGAGAAGTAATGAAAATGCTATGTTGATTCAGCTATAAATGATGGCAGATAAGTTTTTAAATCCAATTCAATTATTTACTTGCTGTTTCCATTTGAGTAAATTTCTCTAAGTTTCATCTGTGAAATGAGAAAAATAGTAATTCTGCATAGCCCACAAGTGTATAGGTTTTAAATATGTTAATTATGTGAATACTTGTGATAGTCTTTAGAACACAGGAGAAATGTATTAACTGTACATAAACTATCTTATTAATCTTCACATGAGCCTGCACAATATGAATTCTTATTCCAGTTTTGTACCTAGTAGTGCAAAAACTGACTAGGCCTCAATTGGGACTCAGGATCTGACTTTATTGAAGACCAAGAGGACTGGCGTTAATTGATGCCACTGGATATCAGTTCACCTGAACTGATTTTTCATAAGGATGGAGGCCTGTAGAGAAAAGAAAAAAAAAAAAAAGCAGAAAGAAATGGGAGAGGACAAGGACAAGTGGTCTTGTAAGGCAGGACACCCAGTCAGTGTTTTGGTATTGGTCCATGGCCTGTTAGGAACTGGGCTACACAGCAGGAGGTGAGCAGCAGGCAAGCAAGCAAACCTTTAACTGTATTTGCTGCCGCACCCCAGTGCTAGCATCACCTCTTCAGCTCCACTTCAGATCTTCAGTCATTAGATTTTCCAAGGAACACTGGTCCCTGAAGCCAAAAAGTTTGGGGACCTCTGCTATAAGAGTGCCAGCAAGAATCTTGCCAAAGTTATGTTATGTGCAATAATATCAAATCATGAGACCACTGGGGGCTAGGACCATCAAATTCTCTTCATAAGCACATTTGAAACATTCCTATGGCCTCCAAAAAGGACTGAGGAAGATTCTGAAAAGGGGCTAGGTGTTTTGTAGTATGTAAGCATGTTCATGCCCCTGAGGATAATTGCTAGGGAAATACAGTTACACACAGATCAAGAAACAGCAGCCCAGAGCAGAAAAATTATTTGTCTAAATTTTACAGTTAATAAGTGGCAGATTTTAAATCTCAGGTCTTTCTGTGTCCTAAGCTTGTGCCCTCAAAAATAAAATTATTCATAAAAACACCTTGCCTCATTATTCAAATACATACATATGGGTAAACATTGTTCTGTATGTATTTCTATAGTTGTGTGCTTCTTGAGGATTTCGCTTTTAGATGATGCTTACATAAAATATGGAAGCAACATAGAATTCTCATTCCCAAGATATTTTCTCGGCAGTTATTTCAGCATCTATATATCATTGCCCTCATCTTCACAGCTGTATAGAGTCAAAATTTTCATTGTGAGTTTTCAGGCTCACTTAAAGGCCATCTCCCTAGACTTTTCATATTTGCTCTTCATATCTCTCAAAGAAACTAACAAATACAACCTAACATAATATTAATAAAGATGAGATTATTGAGAGCTTCCATCGCAACAATTTTGGCCACAAACTAGTCAATCAAATTCAAGGTGTGAGCACTGGATATGATAATTCAAATGGATTCTGTGAAATTTGGGGGCTCAAAAAATATATAGTATAATTGAAAATTAGTTATGGATATCTTACATTCCATTCTGCATGATAGCATAATTTTACAAATGAAATAATGTTTAACATGATTTGACATCAAGCCTACTTAATTTTATTTGTTAAAAATCTCGAGTTAAAAAATATGTTAAGCTATCTTTCTCAGTATAGAAAATTGCCTTTATTTATTATTTTTTTTTAATTTGGTAATCATTTTGATGATGTATCTCAAAGTAGATGTTTCTGTAATATCTGGTCTGGATAGTAAGATATTAATTTTGCATAGTTTTTAAATATTTGCAATTATGCAAGCCAACTAATCAAAACATCCTAAAAAATATAAGACTGAATGTGAAAAATTGTTTTGCGTTTTTCATTTACAAGTGAAAAGACCAGAAAGGGCATAGAATTTTTAAACCAATGACCTATATCATAATGGATTTTGTACTGAATTCCAAACAGAACATGCTGTCTGAAAGGCAAAGAATGACTGTCATTGAAACACAGGATTCATCAAGTTATAACATCAACTTAGTAATAAAAATGCTTTCTTACAGTCTTGTCAATTGACAGGCTGTCATCACATATTAGAAGCTGACAAGTCATTGATGAATTAGATTATTTTAAATATTGTCCAAAGCAACTAATCTTTAAAAAACGGAGTATTGCTCATCAGTTAAAAATACCACTTATTGACTTTATAATCATTTTAAAGAAAAAAGTATTTAAATGAACTTCCAGTTTTCTAAGTTGTTTTAAAGAGTTTAAACACTAATAAATATAAAATTAAACACTTATGTATTGAAGAATATGTACACTGATGATAGGAGAAATAAAATATAAAGCTTAATTTAAAAGCAAATTAACTCTTTTCTTTATAAAACATTTTTAGAAGATAAAAAGTACAAAACATGGATGGATATCTTTAAAGTCAATAGTTTATTTAGCTGATGTGCTAGAAAATATGGTGAAAGAATCTAAATAGTGGACTAATAAAACTTTGATTGTACTGGAAATTTTCTTCACCATTTGATATTATATTTCCTGATTCCTGGAGTTTATGTTCACTTTCTTCATTTAGTCCACCATTTAGTTATGGTGGAACATATCTTCCGGTAGCCTCTTAAGATGAAATTTGTACATAGTAAATTGTTGATAACATGCATGTTTAAAAATGCCTATTTCATCATTACAATTGGTAAAGAGTAAATCTAAGTCAAAATAATTTTCCCTTAGAATTCTAAAGGCATACTCTGTTGTCTACTAGGTTCCACCTTTGTTGCTGACTGATGCTTTTCTGATTTCTGACATTCTGTTTATGGTCTTATTTTTCCCCAAATGAAGGATTTTGTGATTTTCATTTCTATACTTCTTGGTCTGAGTTTTCATAATCAATGCATTTGTGTGGCTCTTCTATTTGTATTTGTGTCTATGTGTGTACACATGCACATGTGCAAGCGGTTCTTTTTAGTCTGGAGATTAGATCCCTAGTTGTAGGAATATCTTTTTTTTCTTTGATAATTTCCTCCCTTTCATATTTTAAGCTCTTATTGAAGAATTCTAATAATTAGATATTAAACCTGCCAAATAATATCCTATAGTATTTTTATTATTTTTAAAAATCAGGTTTATCTTGATATAATTTACATACAGTTAAATTCACCCCTTTTATGTGCACAGATCTATAATTTTTTACAAATGCATAAAGTTGTGAGATCACCACTATAATAAAAATATGGAGTAATCATATAATCTGAAAAAAGTTTCTTTATTACCCCCTGTAGTCAGTTATCTCTTTTCACATAAATCTCTGGCAACTAATAACTTATTTTATGACTCTATAGATATGCCTATTCTGAACATTTAATATAAATGAAATCACACAGTACATTACCTTTTATACCCAGTTTTTTTTCGCTTAAATGTTTTTATAAATCATTGGTATTGTTACACGTTCTATAGTTCATATCTGTTTCCTGAGTAAAATTTTCTTGTATAAATATAACAAAATGTTTTATTCATTAGCCAGATGATGGACATTTTGATTGTTTCCAGATGAGGGAAATTATAAACAAAGTTACTACAAACATTTTTATCGAGGCTTTCTGTAGACATGTGTTTTTATTTCTTTTGGGTAAGTAACGAGGAGTGGAATTGCTGGTCTTATGGTAAGTTTATGTTAAATTTATAAGAAACTGACAAATAATTTTCTGAAGTGTAATTGTACAAATTTGCATCTTCACAACAGTGTATGAGTCCCCATACTTAATCCACATATTTGTCAGCCTGTAGTATTTTCAGTTTTTTCTTACTTTTTATTTTATTTCATTTATTTCACTTTACTTTCAGTCATTTTAATGAGTATGTAGTACTTTCACACTATGGTTTTAATTTTCATTTATCTGATGATTAACGATGTTGAACATCTTTCCATTTATTCTCCAAGCTTATTTGCAATCCTTGTGTCTTTTTTAGGTGAATTGCCTGTTCAAAGAGTTTGCCCATCTAAAAATTGATTCATTTGTTTTCTCATTATTGAGTTTTGAGGGGTTTTTTTTGTATTGTGGAAGTGAGACTTCTACCATATATGTATTTTGCAAAATTTTCTCTTAGTTTAAGAATTGTATCCATATTTTTGAACAATACTTCAGATATTTTTATATTTTCATAATATCCAATTATATATACACAAAATTTTGTAAGATTTCATGATTTGTCTCATATCTAGAAGTCTTTGCTTATTCCAAGATCATAAAGATATTCCTCTGCGTTTCTTCCAGAAATTTTTGGCTTTACATTTAGGTCTATAATCTATTTCCAGTTAATTGTTGATATTTTTAATTATAAGCTTTGATGTCATTGACTTTTTTCACTATTGCCATCCTCTTCTCAATTTCATTGATTTCACTCTAAGTATTGCTTTATTTGTGCTCCGCTGTATTACTATGATTTATAATAAAAAATAAATTAGGGTTAGGGTTAGGGTTAGGGTTAGGGTTAGGTGTTTATTACCATTTCTGGCACAGAGCTCCCAGAATACTTGGAATTTCCTAAATAAGAATAGCAACAAAGGACTCTCCTGTTGTGTTAACAAGGTAACTCTTGGGCTCTACCTAAGAATGAGGGCTGGTTGCCAGGGGAGACAGCCATGTGATTACAGGGTAAAAACTTTCAGTCCCACCCTACAGAACTTCAAGAAAATGAGAGAGACTGGAGATTGAATCTATCTTCAATGGCTAGTGATTTGATCAATAATGTCTGTATAATAAATCCTCCATAATAAAACCGAAAAAAGATAGGGTTAGGAGAGCTTTTGGATTGGTGAACTCACGGAGATTGGGGGTCAATGGCATTCATGGAGGGATCATGGAAGTTCTGCACCCTTTCCTCATACCTCACCCTATGCCTTATATATCTCTTCTATTTGTCTGTTCCTGAATTACATCCTTTAATAAAAGTGATCTAGTCAGTAACATGTTTTTCTGACTTCTGTGAACTCCTCTAGCAAATTAATCAAACTAAGAAAGGGGTCATTCTATTAAAGATAAAACCACGAGCCCAAATAGTGTCACTCATACTAAAAGCCAATGATAGCAAACCTAGATTTAATACCTGATCTCATTACAGTTTTAACTTTTCCTAGAAATATAATTTTAATCAACTTGTCTGGAATTTTCTGGTCAAATACCAGTAAGGTAATTTGTCACTTAGGCTCTCTCCATCCCACATAGAAAGAAGAAGCACTCTACTTAATAAAAACCTTTCTCATTCTCTTCCCCAGTAAAAAAAAAAAAAAAAGTCTATGCTCCAAAATAATTTTTTTTTTAATTTTAATTTTGTTAATAGCTTCATCCTTCTTGTAAAAACCTTCAATTTGTACAACCCCTGGAGCACTCCTCTAGTTGCTAGATGAATATTGCCTGACTTATGAATGGTTTAATAAGATTAATTACATCTCCAAATTTACTTGGATGAAATTTGTTTTTTAACATTTTCAATCTATAGCCAGTTTGTCAATAGCACAGGTGATAAACTGGGTTTGAGATTGGTATCTGAACTGTGTGTGTGGACCTGGAGCAGACTAGTAGAACTGAGAGCTTAACCGGTAGGGTCTGATATTATCTTTAGGTCAGTAGTGTCAAAATTGACTTGAATTCTCAGACACCTTGCTGTGGTATTCAAGAATTACTTTTTGGTGTGCGGGGAATCTCCCCTCCCCCATGCATGCACATTGGAATTGAGCCCCAGAATCAAAAGTCCTGCATATTTTTATATATTGTTTTTACTTTTACTCAATTCAAAATATTTTCTAAAATAACCTTAATTTTGTATTTGAATTATTGGTTCTGTAGAAAACTGTTGTTTAGTTTACAAATATTTGGACATTTCAAGATATCTTTCTGTTACTGATTTACACTTTAATTCAATAATGATGAGAGAAAATTATTTGCATAATTTTAGTTATTTTAACTTTGTCAAGCTTATTTTTATAGTACAGATATGGCCTATCTTATAAGTAGGCCATTTTAGTGTATTTGAATTGAATATGTATTTTGCTTTTCTTAGGTGGGTGTTCTGTAAATATCAATGCCAAGTTGATAATGTTTCAGTATTACATAGCCTTATTATTTTCTATCTATTTCTTCTAGTAATTTCTCAGAGAGGCATGTTGAAGTCTCCAACTATAATTGTAGGACTATTTCTTCTTTTAGGCTACCAGTTTTCACCTTAAAATTTTACAGACTTGTTAGAGACCAACACATTTAAGGTCATCATGCCTTCTGGGTGAATTAATCTCAATAACATAAATAATGTCCTTCTCTATTCTTTATAGTATTTATTGTTCTATCTTCTTAATATAATCATTCTAGATATATTATTCAACAAATATATGGAATGTTTTGAGTTAGAATAAGTAAGAAAGCTGTTGCAGTCCAGAAAGGGAAGGTAGATATGCATAGACAGATATTGAGGGCATCAGTACAATAGTTACCAAGGGTCCATGGTGGAATAGCATGAAATCATGAAGTCAGTCTCAAGCAGTAAGTTTTTAGAGCCAAGTAATGAGCATTTAAAGATATTTTTGAAAATTATTATCTATGATACATTACATAGCATATAGTATTAATTAAATATAATTTAAATAAATAATTATTTTATAGCAATATAGGGAATGAATTTAATTATCAGAATGTTTTGTTCAAGCATCATCTTATATGGTTAGTGGTGCTCTTCAATTATACTAGGTATATTTTCACACTGTTCAGACAACACAAAGATAAACTCTGAAAAAAATATTTTTGCTGGTTAAACATGGTTACAAATTTTAAATATTTAAGAATTCCTTGAATAAAATTCATAAAGATTAGTTTTATAAAATCCTCACATTTCATATCATTATACAGAAGCAACTTCAGTGTATTGTTTTTTTAGCTTGTTTAAAGTAGTGAAAAAAAGTAGAGACAAAAATGAATAGTACTATAAATGTTGTAAGGAGTATAATAACCTTCTTTTGTGGAGTTGTTTATTTGTGTAAATTATTTAAAGTAAGTCATTGGGAAAGTGCTATATTAAAATATTGTAATAAAGAACCTATACAAAGTTTCTTTTCTGGAAAATTTTAAAAAGTTTCTTAAACATTAAACAGTAAATGATCTTGATTTTTTTATTAGTTTCAAGTATACAGTACATCAGTTAGACATTTATATAATTTATAAAATTACCCCTCTAAATGCTCCTTCTCTCCTCTGGTTTTCTACCTAGCCTATCTATTAATGCTAACTGAATTCCATATGCTGTGCTCCCCATCCTCATAACCATCTATTAACTATTACTTTGTATTTCTTTCACCTGATTCGCCCACACCTGCAACACTCTTTCCTCTCTGTTCATCACCAAATTGTCTTCTATATTTGTCAGTAAGTTTTTGATTAGTTTGTATTTTTTGTTCCTTAGATTCCACATATAATTGAAATCACATATTTTTCTTTGTCTAACTTATTTCACTCAGCATAATAAACTCTAGGTTCATCATTATCACTGCAAATGGTAGGATTTTATTTTGTTAATGGCAGAATAATATTTCATTGTATATATAAACCATAATTTATTTATCCAATTGTCTGTTGATGGGCATTTAGGTTGTTTCCATATCTTCGCTATTGTAAATTATGCTGCCATGACTATTGGAGTGTATAGATCTTTACAAATTATTGTTTTGCTTTTCTTTGGATAAATACCCAGAAGTGCAATTGCTGAGTCTAAAAGTATATCCATTTTTAATTTTTTGAGAAACCCCCATACTATTTTCCATATACCATTTCCTGTACCAATTTGCAATCCCATTAATGTATGAGGGTTCCCTTTTCTCCGTATCCTCACCAACACTTGTTTTATTGATGATAGCCATTCTGACAAATGTGAGGTGACATCTCATTGTGGTTTTAATTTGATAGGGATTACATCGAACCTATAGATAGTTTTGGGTAGAATAGTCATTTTAATGATGTTGAGGCCTCCTACCCATAAACATGGTACATTCTTCCATTTATTTGTATCGTCTTCAATTTCTTTCTTCAATGACATAATTTTCTGAAAACAGGTCGTTTGCCTCCTTGGTTAATATGATTCCTTGGTATTTTATAGTTTTCAATGCAATTATAAATGGGATTGTTTTCTTAAATTGTCTTTCTGAAAGTTCATTATTGGTGTATAAAAATGCCACTGACTTCTGAATATTTGTTTCATAACCTGCTACTTTACTGAATTCATTGATCAGTTTTAATAGTTTTTTAGTGGAATCTTTATGGTACTCTATATATTATCATATATATTATCATATCATTAGCAAATAACAAGAATTTTACTTCTTTCCAATTCAGGTACCTTTTATTTCTCTTTCTTGTATTATTACTATGGCTAAGACTTCCAATACAATGTTGAAGAGGAGTGGTGAAAGTGGGCAGGATTGTCTTGAGTATAATGTTAGCTGTAGGTTTGTCATATATGGCCTTTATTATGTTGAGGTATATTCTCTCTATTCCCACTTTGCTGAGAGTTTTTCATCATAAATGTATGCTGGATTTTGTCGAATGCTTTTTCTGCATTTATTGATGCAATCATATGGTTCTATCTTTCTATTTGTTAATGTGGTGTATCACATTAATTGATTTACAGATATTGTACCAATCTTGCAATCCCAGGAATAAATCGAATTTGATCACGGTGCCTGATATTTTAATAATTTGCTGAATTCTGTTTGCTAATATTTTTTGAGGATTTTTGCACCAATGTTCTTAAGAGATATTGGCCTATAGTTTTATTTTTTCATAATGTCTTTTTTTAATGTCTTTTGGAATCAAGCTAATGGTGATCTCATAAAAGTAGATGGGGGGCCTTTTCTCTTCTTAAATTTTAGAATAGTTTGAGAAGGACAGGTGATAACTCTTCTTTGAATGTTTGGTAAAATTCACCTATGAAGCCATCTGTTCCAGGACTTTGTTTTTTAAGAGGTTTTCAATTTCTGATTCTATTTCAATGGTGATAATTGATTGATTCAGATTTTCTGTTTCTTCTTGACTCGGTCTTAGGAGATTGTATGTTTCTATGAATGTGTCCATTTCTTCTGGATTGTCCAATTTGCTGTCATATAATTGCTCATAGTATTTCTTTATGATCCTTTGTTTTTCTGTTGAATTCATAGTTATTTCTTCTTTTTCATTTCTGATTTTATTTATTTGAATCCTTTCTCTTTTTTCCTTGATAAGTCTAGCTAAGGGTCTATCAGTTTTGTTTATCCTTTTAAGGAACCAGTTATTGGTTTCATTAATCTTTTGTATTGTTTTTCTAGACTCTATTTCATTTATTTTGACCCTGAACTCTATTTTTTACTTCCTTCTGTTCACTTTGGGCTTTGTATGCTCTTCTTTTTTCTAATTCTTTAAGTGTAATTTAGATTGTTTATTTGAGTTTTTTTCTTTTTTTCTTGAGGAAGGCCTGTATTGCTATGAATTTCCCTCTTATGACTGCTTTCACTGTGTCCCATAGATTTTGAGTTGTGTTTTCTTTTTCATTTGTCTCTAAGTATCTTTCAATTTCTTCCTATATCTCATTGATAGCCCATTCATTGTTTAGTAGCATGTTATTTAGCCTCTGTGTGTTTGTAAATTTTTCAGTTTTTTTCTTATACCTGATTTCTAGTTTCATAACATTGTGATCAGAGAAGATGGTTAATATGATTTCAGTCTTCTTAAATTTATTGAGACTAGTTTTGTGTCCTAACATGTGATCTATCCTGGAAAATGTTCCATGTGCACTTGAGAAGAATATATACATTTTGCTGCTTTGGAATAAAATGCTCTGAAAATATCTATTAAATCCATCTGGTCTAGTGTGTCTTTTAGGCCCATTGTTTTCTTGTTCATTCTTTGCCTGTAAGATATGTTCACTGGTGTTAAATATTCCTATGTGTGTTTTACTGTTAATCTCTCCCTTAATGTATGTAATGCTTCTATGTTGGGTCCATATGTGTTTACTAGGATGATGTCCTCTTGATTTATCGGTCCCTTTATCATTATGTAATGCCCTTCTTTGTCTCTTATTATAGTCTTACTTTAAAGTCTGTGAACACCATTTGATCTGAAGTGGGTCTTTTGTAGACAGCATATGCATGAATCTTGTTTTCTTATCCTTTTGCCTACCCCATGTCTTTTGATTGGAGTATTTAATCCATTTACATTTAAAGTGATTACTGATAGATATATAGTTATTGCCATTTTATTATTTGTATTTGTTATTTCTATTTTATTTTTTACCCCTTCTCTTTTTACACAAGTTCCTTTAACATTTCTTGTAATACTGGATTGTTGGTGATGAATTTCTTAAGTTTTTTCTGTCTGGGAAGGTCTTTATCTCACCTTCCTTTTTAATTGAAAGACTTGCTGGTAGAATATTTATGATAGATACTTGTTTTTCATAATTTTGAATATTTCTTGCCAATCCCTCTGGTCTGCAAAGTTTCCATTGAAAAAATCAGCAGATATTCTTATGGGGGTACCCTTATAAGTAACTAGCTGCCTTTCTCTAGCTGCTTCTAAGATTCTCTCTTTGTCTTTGACCTTTGGCATTTTAATTATGATGTGTCTTGTTGTAGGTCAGTTTGAATTCCTCTTATTTGGAACAATTTCTGCTTCTTGAACTTATACGTCTAATTCTCTTGCCAGGTTAGAAAAATTTTCTGTCATTATTTCTTCAAATAGATTCTCAATCCCTTGCTCTCTCTCTTCTCCTTCAGGTACTTCTATGATCTGGATGTTGTGATGCTTCATGTTGTGCCAGGGGTCTCAAACTATTCTCATTTTTTTTTAATTCTTTTTTCTTTGTATTCTGATTGGTGTATTTTGCTACCTTGAATTTCAATTCGATTCTTTGATAATCTGCTTCGTCTAATGTACTGTTGAATTCTTCTAGGGTTTTCTTCATTTCAGTTCTATATTCTTTATTTCTATCTGGTTCTTTTTTATGGTTTCTATGTCCTTTATTATGTGTAATATCTCTCCTATGTGTGTGTTGAGGCTTTTATTGTGCTCATCTATTCTTCCTCTAAGTTTGCTGAGCATTCTTATAACCATTATTTTAAACTGTGTCTCTGGTAAGTTGCTTGCCTCCATTTTATTTAGTTTATTTTCTGGAGTTTTCTCCTGTTGTTTCATTTGTGGCATGTTTCTTTGTTTTCTCATTTTATTAAACTTTCTGTATTTGTTTCTGTGTATTAGGAATATTTGTTCTATCCCTCTACCTTGGCCAGATGGCCTAATATGGAAGGTGTTCTATGTGACCCAGTAGCACACTTTCTTTAATCCCCTATGCCTGGGACTCTAGACATGGTCTTTGTGTGGATTGTGTGTGATCTTCTGTTGTTGTCAAGCCTTTATTGTTGTTAATACCTCAGTGGATGGGACGGATGCTCAAGCTGACTAATTGTGGGAACTGGCTGTACCCATAGAGTAAGAGTTGTTGTATGGGGGCTTACCCCACTGAGTGGGATTTGCAACCACCCTTTGTGTGTATCACTACTGGAACTAGTCAAAAGTTGCTCTGTTGTGGTCTGGTGTCAGCCTCTAGATGCATTGGTTTTGTGGACTCTTGGGTGGGGCCAAAGTAAGACACTGCTTTTGATTGCTCAAGGCCAAAGAGATTCTCACATGTTTGCTGCCTGTGTTGGATCTATAAGTAAGTGGAAGAGACAACACTGTTATCCCCGATCCCTGACCTAGGGCAATTTAGCAGAGCTACTAGTGCTCCTCAGGTCTGACACTGCCAGTCAGTTGCCCATAAGTCTCTGAAACGGGAAGAGCCTCTGGGAGACATGCATGTTGGGTGGTGCAGGGATCCCGGGAGATTTCTGGGTCTATTGAATAAATTTCTCCCTGCCACTGCACTGGCAGTTTATATGCCAATGCTGTCTGTGGCTCCCTGTTCAAGTGTCCACTCATAGCAAGGTCAGCCACTGCCTACCTTGGACCTGAATGCACCCCAGGGCAGAGGCAGCTGCCTATCAATGTGCAATGGGCACTTTGTGTATGGGATGGGGTAGGAGCTCAGGAAGTCAAGGCCCATCAGGTTGATAGCCTCAATTTTCTGCAATTTCTGTGTCTTCACATTCCCATAGTAGTCACAGATCACATGGGGATAAGCTGCTGTCTGGAGTGGTCCCACAGACCCCGGTGCTCCCTGGACAAAATATTGCAATTCTTGCAAGCAGGAGAAGTCTGCCTGCCACTAATATACATACATGGAGTACCCTGTGCTAGCCAAAGTTTGTTGCCTGTGTGGATTTGGAGATCAAGGGAGGGGAGGGACAGAGCTGTGGCAGTTCACTGTCTATACACAGCCTGGACAATTTGTGGATAGGGTGGAGTGGGGTCTCAGGGAGACAATGGCAATCAGATCAATACAGCCTCAGTCTTGCTGCAACTTCAGTAAGTTTGCGAAGTCCCACAGAAGTCTCAGATCACAGGAGACCAACTATTGTCTGGGACTGACCCACAGAGCCCCAAGAGCTGCCCAAGTTCATGCTGGCAGCAGTGATCTGACTGAAACTATCTCCAAAATACATGCTTACAGCACTGGCAACCGGGTAGAAATGCTTGGCCCTAGATCAGTTCAAGTAGCCATCCAGCAACAAAAGTCCTAGGTAATTTGCAGTTTGGGCAAAGCAGGATGATCTCCTCAGGCCAGCATTTCCTAATGGACCTGTGTGTGTGTGTGTGTGTGTGTGTGTGTGTGTGTGTGTGTGTGTGTGTGAGGGGTCTGCACAATCAAGTTGGCATGGTCTGTAAATTATTCGGTAGGGGGGTCCAGACTAAGGCACAATTGTGGCTGCCCTTCCAGCCCTCCTTCTTGCACCAGAGAATGCAGACTTTCTCAGTATAAATCCCATGCGGGCCTGTGACCCACCGCCGGTGTCGTGGGTGAGTGTCTGCAGGTCAGAAAGCTTTGCGCAAATTCTTCGAAGGGCCATCTCGGTAAGATGATAGGAATCCCTCAGGTTTTTTTTTTTTTTTTACTAGAATTATTAAGTATCTTCTTATAACATTTTGCCTATAAATAAGAATAATTGTTTTTTTATAAACTTTTAAAGTAAAATACAATAATTTAGAATAACACATTATATAGATAAACACATATTAGACATTTTGTATACTCATTAACTGTTGGAGTTACTGAATCTATATTGTTTTGGGGCATAATATTCTATATTAGCAAATCTGAGAGTGACAACATATTTACTTACATCGTTAGAGGCAGAATTACCTGTTAAGTATTTCTGAACAGTGGTTCACATGTTGATTTGGGCCTACCCACAGATAGCAGTAAATGATATAGACACGCATATTGGGAAAGTTTATCTTTTTTCAACTTTCTATCAATTCTTTAATATATAATGGGTCAAATTTCACTTTAGTGCTATTAGTGCCTTTAATGCTTGCAGGCCTCAGTTAGTTTTTAGTTTTCATTTTTATAGATAGCAGGAAAGTGAAAACAACTGAATTAATTCTCCAGGGTCGACTAACCAGTAAATGATAGAGAATAGACTTGAAGCTGGGTCTATTTGACTTCAAAGCTAAAATTAGTTTTTACATTTTATTTAAGTTTATGGCAATTTCTGACTATGATTCTAATTCCTATTTAGGTAATGTGCCGGAGCCCGCCGGCTAAGATCTGCTAAAATGAATGGTTCCTGAGAGGGTGAGTGAGGATTGAGAAAAGAAAGAAAAAAGAGAGACAGAGAGAGAGAGACAAAAGATAGAGTCGGTAGGGCTAACAGTAAATACTGCGCCCCCAGTTTATTAAGCACAGCATATTTATACTCTTGGAAATGCATGAGAAAAAAAAATCCACAGATATTATAACAATTGCTGACATTTACATAAGTTCTCTCACATCCTCTTTCATCCTGTTCTCTGTCTCCCATTCCCTGGGGGCAAGGATCGTTCAACTCTTTACATTAAGCCAAACTTCCTCCTTCTGCATAGAGCCCACCTGCTCTGCAAACTCTAGCTTGCAGGCAACTTTAACCCTGTCTGCAAGACAGGTAGCAGAAAGGGTTCCCAACAGTAATGATAGGAGATTTTCTTACCACAAATCTTTATTTGGTTAAAATTGTTAGTCAGTTGGAAGACAGTAAATGAACAGAATAAGTTGATTTTAGGCTTGATTACCATCAGGTTTGTTGCTGTCTATTACATGTTATTCTTGTGTCATAATGGGCTAACTCCCTATATCACTGGGTCTCAGGTTTCCACATCAGTGGTCTTCTGGCTAGCTTTGACTCATGAGAGCTCTTGGTAGGAGATTGAAGGAGGCTACAACAAAAGGTTTTTTTTTTTTTCATTTTCTTTGTCTCAGGCAATATCTCTAATGTTAGCTATGTTTCTTTCCTGACTCCCACAGATCAAACCTGCCTTAATTATAGTTTTCTTCAAATCACATTCAATGGTCCTGGGTCTGCTAACATGGTCTTCTCTCTTGTCCCTCCCCATTGGCATACTGCTCATCTCTGGATAGACTCTTGGCATCTTCTTTTCCTTCTCAGGTTTTCCTTTATGTAGGTAACCAATCTCTGGATTTATATTTCTTCTATAATAAATGTTTAGTACTAGTTCATTTTTCTTATATAACAAAATAGCAAAAAAAAAGTATGATGGTGGTTGCTATTTGGGAAACTAGCTAAAATAGGAGTAAGAAAAATGATCACTCAAAGTAGACATAAAGTTTAAAGAATAATGTTTGGGTATAACATCTCACACAGTGTCTCACAGTTAAAAAATGTGCTATTTTGGTTGTTCTTATGTTTGTTATGGTCATTATTGTTACTATTATTGAAGTCTTCCAAAAGAATGTGATTTAAGACCTTACTTGCAAGAGTTTTCTAATATGAAGCCTTATTTAATTATCCCAATTTTAGAACAGAAGTAAAAAATAAAAACAAAGATTTTCCTAACATATTCCAAATGAATAGTAACTAATCCCCATAGAGCTGCTGTTTTAAATGTTGAAATGTGGTAGAATATGCCACTCCAAAATATGCCACTTTGGCTGAAGGATTACTTTGAACTAAAGGCACTTATTAAGACAGCTGATATAAGAAGAACACTCTAACCTTCCATCTTCCTGAATGTAGAAGATTAAAAACTTCCATTTGGAAGATGTGCTTCCTGTATCAAGAGAAAAGAGGAATTCTTTGATGGGTAGTCAAAGTTGATAGAATTCTGTACAAATACACCTTTTTAAAAATATTTTTTATTGTCCTTTAGCCTCCTTGTTTAGTTTAATTACTTTTCCACAACTGGTTCTCTTTATTTAATTTAGTATATAAAAAGTTAGATTTTGCCACTTCATTGGGTTTTTGTTTCCTTATGAAGGCCCCTGTGTCACAAAAAATTTGTATCTTTTTCTCCTGTTACTCTGCCTTATGTCAGTTTAATTCTCAGGCTTATCTGAAAAGCCCTAAGAGGATAGAAGTAAAATGTTGCCTCTCCTTTAGGTTTTATGAATTTGCTTCATTTAATTATCATCATAATGCTATGGAGGTAGGTACTATTAGTATCATCACAATTCTTATTTTGCATAGAAGAAAACAGATACTTAGTTTTTAAATAATTGGCTCAAAGTTATACAGGAGGTAACAATGATTTTGAACCCAGGAGGTCTAGGTCTGAAATCTGTTCAGTAATCATGATGTTGAAAAAGAGAAAGATATTCAATAAAGCTCTTTAATCAATTGCCAAAATAGTCTAATATGATGGCTTAACTCTGTATCAAAAAAAAAAATTATTTTTGACCTCTTTTAGCCAAGCTTAGACTAAAAAAACTTTTGAATTAAAAAAATAAATTAAAGATGTTTAGCAAGAGCTTTCTCTCTCTTTCTCTCTCTCTCTCTCTCTCTCTCTCTCTCTCCTTCATATATATATATATATATATATATATATATATATATATATATATATATATATATATTCACCATATATATATATATATTCACCCCTTTAAAATCAGGTATTCTAGTTACAAGTTCATTTTAAAGTGAAGTAGTTAAGTCATAATAATCAAATTTAGTAGAGAGGTTATCTGGTTTGGATATGAATATGGTCAACACTTTTTCTGTGCCTTGTTATATTAACAAAATAGCCTCAATCTCTAGGAAATGAACGTATCATCATCCTTTAAATGATACAACAATGTATGTTTTTGTACCTACTGGAACATCCTAAAACACAAACTGCTAGAAAAGATAGATTTTTGTCTAATACATAGCATTAACATCACATCTCACTGAACTTATTTAATAATAACATCTTAATAAGACTGAAATTTAAAAATACAATTCACAATTATTACAAAATCATTTTTCCTTTTGCCAAAAAACATTAGTCTGAACTGGAAAAGAGTGGTTTATATCACAGAACCCCAAATTCTATGTAACTATTATATTGTGATATGTCTTTAACAAATACCATTTTCAAAAAAATCTATTTCAAATTATCATCAAATTAGGTTATCTTACAAAATAATCTTTAATAAATTTATAAAGATCATATGAATCACAATTTTTTTCTCTGAATATTAAACAGAATGTTGTTAAATCCTTTTAAAATTTAAAATTGAAATATGTGTTTCTTTATAATTTATCAAGATATTAAATCTACCTAAATGAAATCATCCGCTTTCTATGCTGTTATTTCAATCTAAGCATAGTCAGACTCCAAGGGGAAAAAAAATTTAAAATTCAATTAAAGGTAAAGTTCTAGGTGATCAAGATTACACACCATGAATTAGAAACTTCCCTATTGCAGAATGTGTTTCAGAGGTTCATTTACTTTTAAATATTAACTTAAAAATGGTGTTTAATCCTCAATTTATTCTGATTTCCAAATTTGTTTTCTGTATTAAATGGTTTATCTTTACCCTATGTTTGGAGTACAGATTTTTTCCCCAATAAATATATTTTAACCTTCGAAAGACATCTGTGTTCTACTCTTAACATTTCCTTTTATTTCTTCAGAATCTGTTTAGCTTAAAAAAAGATAAATTCTAACAAATTTTCTCCAAAATCTAATTAAGGCAAATCATTAACTTCTAAACTTAATGTATTTGTACGTGTGTTTACACTTTCAGTTTCTCCTCTAAATAATCAAAAATAAAACATTTTTTAAATGTTATTATTAGTTTCAAGTATACAGTACATTGGTTAGACCTTTCTATAGTTTATGAAATGATCCCCCTAATTGCTCTTTCTTTCCACTGACATTTTTATTATCATTTTAATAAAGAGGGGAAGGACAGAGGAAACATAGAGAAAGACAGAGAGACTCTATCTTTATTTTCCATTATCCAATATTTAATAAACTTTGGGCACATTATTATAAATGTTTTTACCATAGAAAAACAAAAGTTTTTGGTTACAAGGACTTTCTGCAAACAAGAGAAACTTTTAAAAACATGCCTTACTTATTAAATAATGAATGTGTTTAACTCTCTTTCTCTCTCTGAAACACTGATGCAAATAAAAAAATCAGGTTCTTTCAAATCCATGAATATTAGTTAGAGAAGCAAAGTTTATAATTTTTTCTTAAGTATTTATTCTTTTATTGAGAGGAATCATTCACAGTAATAGCACTTTTTTTCCTTAGAAAAAAACAACTTAACAGAAGCTATGATATAGACATTCAATACAACCTTATTTTTAAATATAAGGAGGACTATACACAGTAAGAAAATAGTTTTTGAAAGCAACAGTGATTTCTTTGTAATACACTCCAGATATTCAATTGAAGTTAATAGGTAAATTGATCTTCATTTTTATCTGATAATCTCAAACTTCTTTCAATCTATCTCTACATTGTGTCACTAATCTCAGTTTTTTTTTTCTTCAATTATTTCTCATGTACCTGGTTAACATTAAACAAGATTTTTTCCTCAAACATTCAAATTGAGAAATGAGTGACACTATTTCTTTCTCTATTAAATTGGTTTATTTTTTAATCCCTGTATTAATATCACATTCTCTTACTCTAATTTTAAAACAAATCTTGTTACATAAAAGGGCAAGGACTTTTTATTATTTAATTAGCTCTTTAATGCATGCACCATATGTAATTATGATCACATTTTTGTTCTTGATATTTATTTTCCATAATTAAATTTGCCAGAATTATGGCAAATTGATATTTTTTAAAGTGATATTTTTCCTTTTCATTTGTTTTCTCTATTTTATTATTTTATTTATTTTTAATTTCCACAGTTAGGTTTTTATTTCCTTCCTTCTATATGTTTATTTTATGCTTGCTTTCAAATTTTTAAGGTGGTCAACTAGCTTGTTATATATCAGCCTCATTCTCTTCCAATGTTAATTTTAAAGTCGCTTTCCTGTGAAATAGTATTAGATGTAACCCACAAGATACATGTAGAATTTTCATTAAAATTTCACTTAAAATATTTACTAATTTTCATTATGCTTTCTTCTTTGACTTATGTATTGCTTAGATGTAAAAATTTTCAAACATATAGTGATGCTCACAGTTATATTTTATTGTACATTTCTAACTCACATTGTAGTTCATAAACATTTTGTGTACTCTTTCACAATCTTTTGAAATTTGTTGTAACTTATTTTATGGCCCAGCATATGATCATTTTGTATACGTATGTTTTGTGTGTGCATGGGAAAATGAAATTTTTCCGTTTTTGGGGGTGGGATTCTAAATATGTTTCTTAGGCCTTGTTTTAATTAAGTTAATCAAACCTTCTATAGCATTAAAGTTTTTTCTTTCTGCTATGAAGTTTCCTTTCATCCCTTACTGATCCAGATTATTATTTGATTGTCATTAGTCTATATCTCCTTATATCCATCTAAGTTTTTGTTTTTTTAAAGGCAAATTTAACTTTATCTTTCTGGAGGGTTAAACATTTTGTCATCATAACATGTTTCTCTTTAATTGCTTTTAAATTGGAATTGCTTTAATAAAACTAAAATATAACACACATACAGAAAAATGAATACATAGCTGGATGAGTTATCACAAAAGGAACACACACACCCCTGTAACTCTTACCTAGATCTGGTAACAGAGCATTGTAAGGATCAAAAGCCACCCTCAGACTCCCTACACAGTTACTACACATCCATCTTCTGAAAGGTAATCATCATCATATCATGGATTGGTTTTGTTTGGTTTTGTTTTGTTTTTAACTTTATATACATGGATTCTTTTGTGTCTGGCTTCTTTGTTCATTATTATATTTGTGAAGCTTATTTATTTATTCCCAATTTTAAACTATCATGAATAATGCTATCACAAACATTATAACACTGCTGTTGATGCCCATATATACACATTTCTGTCAGGGGTTTACTTACAAGAAGACTTGCTGGGACTTTCTCTCTCTCTCTCTCTCTCTCTCTCTCTCTCTCTCTCTCTCTCTCTCTGTCTTGCTCTCTGTCTCTCTCTCTCTCCCTTTTTTTCCCCCTCCCTTTTATAGGGGGGCCTTAAATTCTAAATTGCCTTACACTATCTACTAAAATATATACTCTATCCATCTTTTAACTTTGTGTGTCTTTTCTATATTGCAATGCTCAAGTTTTCTGTGCTTTTTATGTGAGGTATGCCTCTTCTAAACAGCATATTATTGGGTTTCTTTTTTAACAGAGTCTGACAACACTTTAACAATAAAGAACTTGGGATGTTCACATTTAATCTAATTATTGCTATATTTGTATTTTGTCTACTATCTTATTTTATACTTTATAGATTTTTTGCTTGGACGCTTTTTTTGCAATTCTTTTTTTACCTTTTTATTAAATTTATGTATTAATTTTTATCAATATAATACTAAAATCTTTATATATTAACCTAAATACAAAGTGGGTATTTTGAAAGCTTACAAAATTGTCAACATTGGTTAACTAGGATAGAACTAGGTTGAAAAGTAAAGAGAAACTTCAGTATTTACTCTATATGTTACGTGTGGTGCGACTTTTTTTTCTAACAATGTGTATATATTTTTATATTGACTTTTTTAAACCAAAACTGCAGTTATTCTGATAAAAGATAATTCCAAAAATACACACAAAAATAAGTAGAAATTTTTTTCTTCTAATACTTTAAACTATTTATGCAGCTTTCTCCATTATCCATTTACTCCTAGGCCTAATTGCATAAATGTAATTTACATAGCAAAAACATTCACAGAAAAATCAGTTAATCTTACAATATGCTTCTCAAAATAGCTCTGAGAATTTTCTATGAAAAGTGATTTCCTTGGGTTCTGGCATAGGGTCTTCAGAATAGATCTGACCTTAGCATGACCTATTGTTTTCATTGAGTAAATGATGAGCTCACAGTAAATGTGATGTGGGGGAAAAGATTAATGAAAAGATCACTAAAGAATATATATATATATATTTAGCTTTTTTAAGTCTTGGTATCACTTGGACCTCTGTGTCCTCACCTGGAAATAAAAGCAGCAGACAAAAGTTGGATAATTTTTGTCCCTCTATTAGTCATAAAAACATAACAGTAGAAAGCAGGCAGTCTAGTCCTGCTTTCAGATCTGCTTCTTTCTACCTATGTGATTTTGGTAGTTACCTAATTTCTCTGGAATATGTTTCTTTTTAACAAAACCTGAGTCATCTCACAGAGTAAACAGTAATGCACTTGAAAGAAACCTGAGTATTTTTCTACAGTAAAGAGCTAATTATTCATTTTCATATTTATAGTAAATAGCAGGCACGTGAAAATTATTTATTTTTACCTCTTACTGACAACTGGAATTACATTATATGAAAATTCCAAGGTAGTGTTATGGAACATTGGTGTAATATTTCATTGTCTAGACTTGAATTCATAAATACTCCTCTCCCCTCACATTAATAAAAATATAAAATATTAATATATTAATATTTTCATGAAAGATGTGAATCCTGAGACATCCATGGCTCTATATTGATAACTTTAAGAATTTTACATTTAAACAGTGGTATGATCTAATAAACAGTGTATAAACAGTTTATTGGCAAAAACAATATGAAGAATCAGAAAAAAAAACAAGTAGAAAATTGAATATAAAATTATTTGAGTCCAAAAAATCTTATTACCATCTTCACAGCTATTTTACCATGTCATTTCTTATTTTATATTGTAATGTCACAATATTTCATATTGTAATGTAATATTGTAATAAGTTTTATTGTAAAGCAGTCAATATTTGATTTGAAGGTCACTTTGATAAGTGAGAGCCTCCCAAAGTGAAGGCAATTGGAAAGCACAATATTTTACTTTCATGAATACAATGATTTAGTTCTTTGACCTCTAGTTGGTAAGCATGATATATAGTAGACATTTCACTTCTGATATATGGCTGTGAAACCCTTACAAGAATTAAAGGCAAAGTGCAGATTTAAACTGCTGTCATTCCTCACTGGACTTTAATAATCTCTAAAGTTACTTCAAGATAGTTTAGAAAGAGAAAAAGAAAAAAAACCATAAGAGAAAAGGGAAGAGAGAAAAAAGAAAAATGGATGGAAAATCTGAAAGAGAGAAAAGAAAAAAAGGAGAAAGAGAAGAAAATAAGAATGAAAAGGGGGGAAAAACAGTTGATTTTCTTATTTTTCTTTCTGCACAAATGGCATCCTAAAGAAAAAAAAATATTTTGAAAAGCCTTTAATGTAAACAAGAACAGCTGTTTTAGACATTGTAACATGTGCATGTTTGAAGGACACATCATGAAAAAAAGTCATGATGAAATGTCAATTTTATAGCTCTTAGAAAGCGGTCCCAGAGTTTAGAAGTTAAAAGTAAGTTAACTCCTTGCTTCTTTGAACATTAAACTGTCAGCATGGAAGTAAGTTTAAAACTTATGACGGTCTGAAAATGTGGTGCTAAATGATGTCTGAAGACTTATTTAACCCACCTGAGATGTAAACCAGGAACTATTACACTCTGCAGTCAAGTATATATTCAAGTACCTTATAGTCGTGTACAAGCTATTAAAGAGGTAAACAATAAAGCTGAATAGTATCTTTTTATCCTAAGTGTAATGATGTTAGCTATTTTCAATACATATTTAGAAATTGCATGAATGTATAAAATGGAATACTTGCTTGAAAATGATTGTTTCAAATTTGTTATAGTAATGCAGGACTGACAATTGTTTAACAGATTGACCAATAACCAATTTTTCTTTTGTTTAGAGCTTTACAATGATTTGAAGCGAAAACACATTGTAAACATAATTACACATAGGTGGTAAACACTTCTGCTAAGTCTTTTTGACAAATTATTTAATGTGATTTCCTTGAATAAAATAGATATAGAAGTTAAATGTATAATATCTTTTACATACTATATAGGAAATATGGTCATCTTTTGCAGTTAAATTGCAATATTACATTACTTATTCAATATTGTTATGTAAAAGAAGTGTACATTTAAAAAGCTTCCCTAGGATATTTATTAATTATTTTAAAATAACATATCAGCTAGATATATTTGGTTCACATTTGAAAAGATGGAAATAGGCAAAATCCAAATGTACATAAGTTGAAATAAATGATGATATAAGTCTAATCTTTTCTGAATAAGAAAATATTGTTATGAAAGTATTCTTTTCCAAAATGCCCCTTTTTATGGGCTTTTAAATTCAAATGAGAAAAACAATAATCATTTTTGTTCCACAAAACACTGTTAAAATATGTTTTTTGAAGGAATTACAAGAAAAGATTTGTTACCAGAGTCCTAATCTAGTGGGAGGCCCTATGAGCATATTAGCTGGTATGGGGTTAAATAAGAGAAGGCTATGACTTGTTTTCCTGTGAAAAAGAGATGATGGAAGTAAGAGAAAGATAATAAAAGATTTTGTAGCGTTTGGTGCCTAAATGTGTGATGCAGATAATACATGCTATAAAACGTGAGAAGGGAAAAGAGTAGTCTAGGCCTCAATGATGTGACCTGAGTTGAACTTGAAGAATAAATAAGATTGAATGGTTGTCTCTTTCAGGATAGACCAGAAATTAACTTATAATTTCACTTGGTTCTGGAGGATATTACTAAGTACTAAAAGTGCAGAAAGAACCTCAGTAACATCTGAGCTTTGAGCTGGTACCAGTCCCTTTGTTTTCTCATGTAAGCAGGTGAATCAAGTGGCAGCAGTACTGCTTTCAGTCTACTTGCTCCTGTGTCCTCTTTAAGGTGTTCTGACCCTCAAGACAGATACTGGTCAAACGTCTATTCATATCTATCTGTTTTCCATCCAGGGTTTACAATGGAACCATGGATGTCTTTTGATTCACTCCTGGAAATTGGATTATGTATTATCACTTCCCTATTCCAAATGTAGTACATTGATCAGCGACATTAGCATCATTTGGGAGTTTGTCAAAGATATATATCTCAGCCTTTTCCAGCATGTGATGAATCAGAATATGTATTTAACATGATCTACAGCTGATTCTGTATAAACATCAAAGTTTGTATTGTGTCAGATACTTTACTGGATAGTACAGATTGTCTGTAGTGAGAAATGGTGATTTGGTGGTAGGAGTGGCTGTGGCAACACTTTCAAATTCCATATTCCCAACTGATAAGTAATCATCAAAGTAACTGTCTCTATGTTTTAATCTACTTGAAATTAGAAAATACTATTCCTACCTAATAGAATATATCCACTATTAATTTCAAGTGATATCCTCTCCCATTCTCTCCTTTGATGATATTGTCATCATCAGTGATAATTATAATCATTATCATCATCGTAATCACAGCATTTAATAATGGAATATATTTCCCTGTATCAGAGTACTTGCAGAACATACAGCTTTTGCTCTAAAAATTGGTCATTTTGCATCTGCTGCGATCTCTAACCATGCCCAAATACCAATAAATGTAATACTTTCTGTTTATCATTTTCTTTATGCTATTATTGTTCTTTACTTTTCTCCATACTTCCTGTAACTAACTTTGAGTTCATGTTATTGAGGACCTGTAAAACTAAATGAACTGGTTGAATTAAGATATATCTCTAGATTATGTAATTTTGTGCAGAGGTGATGACTGGCTTTATCTGATTCTTTAATATTAGTTTCAGTCTTTGCTATATCACAGATCACTGAGGTCCTCTTCTTTGCTGATATTGGTTTTATCATATTTGTTATTTCCTCATTCTTCTACAGTCTTATCGCCATTATTATTTTCTTACTTTTTCTGTGCCATGTTTCTCATTTAAAATTATTATCTTTTAATACATCACTTAACTTCAAAGTGATGGCTGAATAATTAGTTCTCTATCCACTATGGCTGAATAATTAGTTCTCTCCAAGTGTAATTTCATGTGGTGAAATACCCTTGTTTTCTAGATAAGTGCTATTTTATGAATATTAAATATAAATGCCAGACATATTAATGCTAATGATTTCATGGAGCAGGTGATTTATTTGCAGGAAAAAAGTAGCAAAACTCAGTTATATAAGGTAGTCAAATAAAAAAGACAGGGTCAACAGTTAGGAGCAAGAATCCCAGTATGGAAGGAAAGCCTATGAATTAGCTAGAACTGAAATAATTATGTTTTAATAGGTAGGATCTGAAAAATAACCACCAAGATGTTAAGAAGTCTATAACCTATAAAAAGTATTTTTATGAAAGATTTATTTTTATGGTTTATTTTTCTAATGGCATGAGAAGGGATACAGACAGTAAACTATAACAAAACACAAAATTTATTAATTACTATAACATGACAAGATTTTAAGAACAAAGACTGTTGAAGTTTCTACAGCCCCTAACAATGTTCTATTCCCACAATTATCTTTTTCTTAAACAAATTTGCTTTGGGCAAAAAGTTTTCTTTTAGTTCCTTGAAGAAGTCCTGCTTTCCACTATAGAAAACAGTTTGGAACTGCCTCAAAAAATTAAAAATAGAACTACCTTATGACCCAGCAATTCTGCTTCTGGATATTTATTCTGTGTCAATTATTGTGTCAATTAAAAGGAACTCATAACACTAATTTAAAAAGATATATATCCATATGCTCACTGTAATGCTATTTACAATAGCCAAGATATGAAGGTAACTTAAGTGCATTAATAGATGGATAAAAAATATATAGTACATATATACAATGGAATATTACTGAGCCATAAAAAGGAATGAAACCTTACCAATTGAGACAATGTAAATGAACCTAGAAGGTATTGTGCAAAATGAAATAAGTCAGAGAAAGACAATTGCCATATGATTTTACTTATATGTCAAGCCTAAAAAACACAAAATAAATGAACACAACAGAAATAGACTCATAGATACAGAGAACCGGTGGTTACCAGATAGGAAGGAGGCTAGTGGGCTGGGTAAAAAAGGTAAAGGGATTGAGAAGTATAAATTGGTAGTTACAAAATGGTCACAGGGATGCAATGTCCAGCATCGAGAATATATATATATATATATATATATATATATATATATATATATATAGTATGTTCCCTGTCACTATGTGACCTTTGCATATATAGTATTATTTCCTCCTGCAAAGACTGCTCAACCATTTTTATTATGTAAGTCTTGCTCAATCTCCAGATTTCAGCTTAATCATCACTCAGAGAAGCCTAGTCAAGCTTCTTCTTTTACTGAATCTTGCCTCATTGAGTTTCTTACCTCTTATGGCTTTATGGGAACTAAACAAGTAATACTCTTAAATCACTGACCACAGAGACTAGAGCATAGAAAATGTTCACTAAATATTAATGCTTTTAAACATTGCTTATATTATTTGGATTAGGTAGCAGTTTGCTGTGTTTAATAGATGCTTGATATGATACCACAGCTATTCCTATAAGGAGACTGCATTCCCAAGGCAGTAATTCAAATTCATTCTAAGCTCAGGCAGATCTCAGCATTTTATTGCCTTTTGTTTTTCAATAGTGTTTTGTTTTTTTTTTTAACTCTTTGTGTGACTCTGGAGCTTTTCTTATTTCTCTAATCTATATCCTCAATTCTCTTTAGTTTGATACTTTGTCTTTCTCATCTTCCTCTTTCTGTTCTGTCTCTGCTTCCTGCTTTCTCTCTTCTTCCTCTTTCTTCACGTTCATGTGTTGCAACAAAAATGGAAGAGTATTCCCCAGTGCCTTCTGATTTAGGAATACATTCTAAGATGTGTATGAGTTATATACAAAAACATATCATTCATTGCACAGAAATATTGATGCCATAACTTTCTTATGCAATACCATAAAACATTTCCCTTGGTTACTTCAGCATTGCATTTTAGTATTTTTCCTGTTCAGTTCTTTTTAATGTAGACAATGGTTACCTTTAAATTTTATATTAGAAACAATAGTTGTTTGAAGGCTCTTTAAGCCATATAATATTTATATTTGGAATAACAGAATTTTAAAATTAAACTATCTTTACAGACAAACTACCTTTTTTTTACAGAAAATTGTAAAACCTGAAATTTTAAGAAAAAATTCTAGGTTTAGAAGAGTTGATTTACAGTCATAATCAGACATGAGATTATTCCGTCATCACACTTCTTAAATTTGGAAACTCAGTTTCACATGGAAGGAGCTGATCTACATCCTGCAGTTGCACAAAGCCATAAAAGTTTAGTCAAGTGTTTATTATCTTGATATATAAATGGCCATGACTGCCTCAGGAGAAATCACGACCCATTCTTATAACCAGATACCCTTTAGAAAAGGCTGTATATTTCAGGCACTTGTTCTATTAACATGATTCTTTGTTTTCTTGGTGAAAGAGAGGTCAGCATACCTGTAAATACCAGCTTATGTTACTTTAGTAAAACATAATGGAAACAGTCTCTTTACTGTATTTTTTTACATTTTAACCTTTTCAGAGGAGCAAGAATGAACGGTAAGCATTAAGAACACCAAAGAAACAAATCACAGTAGAGAGAATAAAAATAACTTGAGCAGATATTCATTTAAGAAAAAATAAAGGTGATTAGGCTTCTCTCTGCTAAAAGATATAGGAATTGTATTATGTCATAAATAAAATGAAAAATACTACACAGTAGTATCACTATTTTCTCCTTTTGCCTCTCAAACACATACCCATACACAAAAACATGACCTTCCCACCAAGGAAAAAACAAAGAAACTTACCCTGTCCTTTCTTAAATTAAGTTGTTTTCTTTAAAAATAAATTGGGCTATTAATTCATCTCTGGAATGCTAAACTGAAAATACTGTAATCTTCTTTAGGTGAGTAACCTCCTTCAGAAATTTTTTAAAGAATCTATTATATTTATTCAAGGGCTTTTATTTCCACTAAAGTTGGAACTGGTTTATTTCACCTGGTATACTCCCACCTGTAGTAGATACTGTTAAACTGTCCACCAAGATCTATTCTCACTTTTTTTTTTTTTTAGTAGTGGTCTCTACCCCTTCCTTTCCTTCCTCACGTAGTCCCTAGACTTCCTGGGTTTGAGCTGGGTATATTTCCTAGTCTTGCTTGGAATCAGGTGTGTTTGTCTAACAAAGTTCTTGCCAATAGAATATAAGCAGAAGTAATATGTACAATTTCTTAGTCATTTTCAACTTAAGTTGTATGTCCTGATTCCACTTTTTTCTCTTCTCTGGCCTGAGAACCACAACTGTAGAGATAACCTTTGATGCAGAAGTGAAAGTCATTTTTTTGTGTGTGCAGTGCTAATAAACCAGAAGCAGACAATCATCAACCAGAGTCCGCCAGACTATATTTAGATTCCAATGTAAGAGAAACACAGACTTCTAGTTTATTTACACCACTGTATTTTTAGGCCTCTTCCTCATAATGGCTTACTCTATATCCTAACTTACAATACACCAAAGTATAAGCTTAGAATAAGTGTTCTTGAGCCCTAAGTTATTATTGTATAAAATTGATGTGTAAACATAGAGAAAACAAGATATTTTTAAAAGAGGAGTGCAAAGCAAAACCAGCATTTGATGTTTTTTCTCAGAAATCTTCTAAGCAGTTCATGTATGTGGTGCCCATTTCACAAGGAATATTGTAGAGTCAAAGTAAACTGTACTTGTCGAGAATACATTTCTATTGTGCTATTGAAAGGAAAAAGCAACATTTGCCATACCCCTCTGTGTAAGAGCACAGTGTATATATGCTAAGAACTGGTATGAGATGTTCCATAGCATTCAATAGCCATTCCTTCATTATTATAAATCCATCAACCTTCATATTCCTCAAAGTGTAGTACCCAAACTAGCATCATCAGCATCACCAGGGAACTTGTTTAAAATTCAGTACAGATTATTAAATCAGAAATGTTCAGTAGGGCCTAGATATCCATGGGTCAACAATCCCTCCAAGTGATTCTGGTGCACAATAAAGTTTGAAAAGAAAAGGTACATCAATAAGCTGGTAGATAAAATAGAATCAGTAGTCATTAATAAAAGAAATTGTTGAAATTATATTAATCTAAAATCAATGATCTCAAAGTGCATTTTTAAAATACCTTAACTTGAGTTATTTTGACTCTTGATAATACATCTTATTTAATTCTATAGGAGTTATTTTTAATTTTTATTTTTTATTATTTAATTACTTATTCATTCATTTGTTGGGAGCCATTCTTGCTGAATGCCCTACAGACAGGGTTAAAGTTGCCTGCAAGCTAGAAGTTTGCAGAGCAGGCAGCTCTGTACTAAGGAGGAAGCTTGGTTTAATGGATAGTCTGTTGCAGAAGGAGGAAGTTTGGCTTAATGGAAAGAGTTGAACGTTCCTTGACCCAAGGAATAAGAAACAAAAAACAGGAACAAGGATATTTTGAGAGAAATTATGTAAATGTCAGCAATTGTTTGCATATCTGTGGGTTTTGCTTCTCATGCTCATCCCAGGGTATAAATATGCGGTGCTAAATAAACTTGAGGGGACAGTATGTACTGTTAGCCCTCCCGATTCTATCTTTTGTCTCTCTCTCTTTTTTTTTCTTAATCCTCACTCCTCCTCTCAGGAACTGTTCGATTTTAGCTGCTGAGCTCCTGCATTCACTAATTTATTCATTTGCTTATTAGGCGAGGCAACCCTTGGTTGACCTCACAGATTGCAAGGACCTTGTCAGTTTACAATCCTCATTTTTTATTTTTTACACCTATAGCACCTGGCCTTCCTAGGTGGTCTCTCAACCAAGTACTAACCACGCCAAAGGCAGCTTAGTTTGGGAGATCAGATAGGATTGGGCTTGTTCAGGGTAGCATAGTTATAGACTCAAGGGTTATTTCTTTAAATTATAAAATATTGCAGATGGTGAAATGCTTCACTTTTTTTCAGGTTGGAATAGCCAACACTACTTAAATACTATTATTTTTCTCATTCATTTTTTTTACGTTGCAATTTTTTTTTGTTTTACATATAAAAACTATTCTGAAAATCCCATTAAACACTACTATACTTTAGAAAATACATTGGTAATTTACTTCCATACTTTCACATTTATGTGATTGCCCTTGAATTGTTATTTTTGTAGAATAATAACAACATACTAGTTTATTATCTTACAGACACTTTCATACTTATTTATTAATTTGAGAGTCCTGTTAAATTAGCTCCATCTTCATATAAGAGCAAACAGGAAGTTTAGAGATTTATCTAAAATCATACATTTGGTAAATGGGACAACCTAAATTAATTTGAGAATTTTTTAAACCAAATCTAAACATTGCACTTTGCAAAGAAATAAAAATAATAAGTAAGGTACCATTTCAGTCTCAAAAATGTTATTGTCCCTGTAATCAGTGTTGCAAAGAAGCAGATTATTTGAAAGGAGAGAACACCTGGGGCATTGCTTAATCTCTTCTTTCATTGAATCTCTCACAAACAAGCCACAAACCAACTGAATGGTCTTGGCTAATTAACTTCAGCGAAGTTCTACATTTGGAGAAAGTAAAGGATTCTGGGAACAACTATATATATAGGGAGAGCACTAAATTCAGCAAGTATATTTATGTAACATGGCTAGGATATCCAATTGGTATTCTCTGAGGGAGACATCAGTAAATTTGAATTTCTTTTTCATTAGATTGACTGTCAGGAAGATATACTTTTGGATGCAACTCAGTTTCAAGACTGACAACAAGGTAAAATCAAACTTGTCTATCTTTTGTGGGATAAATTGATATTAAGTAAAACACAACTATATAGGCAGCAGAATACCAAATTACTATCAAAATTTAGGAAATATTACAGGATCTCAAAGGAGCATCATGCTTTCTGCTGCATTTGGTTTTGCCCTTGAACCTCCTACTGCAAAAATCCAGTTTCTTCTTTTCCTGATGAGCCATGGTGGAAACAGGTAAGGGGCACTGGACCTGAAATTTGTAACATAATTTAAAACATTTTAATATTCCATCTAGAATTATTTAAAATACTTTTCTGTAGGAAATGAAAATGATTGTTGTCAACATAATTGGAATCAACATCTAAATGCACTTACCCATTCACTAAGTAAATCAGGATAAAAATGCTATTTTACTTGGGAGATGGGATTATGGTTTGTTTCTGTCGATTTCCAAGTGTGATCTCTTTTTGTTTCCTTTAAGTGTAATGTAATCAGTGTGAGAGAATATGACTCTTCCAACATCCTAGTGTCTGTGTGTGTGTGTGTGTGTGTGTGTAACCTTTACTACCCAGCCTCCAGCTTAGTGGCAAGTTGTTCACCTTATTTTGTAGGTTATTCTTCCCTTGGCTCCTTCATATGCAGCACTGACTTTGTATGTTTTTATTTCTGTGCCTTTTTTTGACTATGTTGGCACTAATAAATCCCATAGTGACACAGTTAAATCAAGTGTGCTATCTGCTTGTGCCACCACTGTAATAACTGGCAAAAAAAAAAATCATTTCTCTCCTTCATTCACTTGGGAGTTGGTGATTCCCTAGTAGCCCTGCATTCACAAGGAAAGGAGAGCCAGGTACTAATTTGCTACTGTCTCAGCCATTAATTACAAAAGTAATATTTCAACTGAAGGTGAACAAACTTGATCTCATCAACTATATGTATAGAAAAGTGAAAGATGTTATTAAAATAGAAAGTATTATTTTTTCAAGACTTACCCCTCATTTCTCTAAATCCCTCGAAAGTCCATTTTGAATGGGGAGTTTGAATTCCTAAAATGACAATTTGTAAAGAGATTGTTGAACAATGTTAAAGTACTCTTTATAAAGTTAATAAGAATTTTGGTGCTGAACAAACTGAGTGGGAAGAAGACAGGGAAAAAGAAAAAGTCATCAAGATACATTAAGGGGAAGCTGAAGCCCATGAAGAATATGAGCTAGTGGTCAAAGGATCTGTTAGAATCCAGAAATGTAATACTCAATGCTAATTTATTCATTCTGTTGCAATATAAACCCTTTTTTCTCAACCTTTAATGGAGTATGCCAAGCAAATTTTTTATATGAGTGATTTGAGGAAAATCAAAGAAAAGGGCTTATATTTCAGTAATTCTCAGCAATGTGTGCTTGAAATAGCACATACCTAGTAACCTGTTAGAAATGCAAATTTTAGGCCCCAATGCAGACCCACTGAAACAGAAAATCTGAGTAGAGTACAGTAGTCTGTGTTTTAAAGAGCCCTCCAGGTGATTCTGATGCAAGCTAAAGTGTGAGAACTACTTATCTTATTTCATATCTAGGTTTATGTGGAGCAAATCAAAGGGCAAAGTTATAGAAGATGAGAAATCAGCTGAGTAGGAATTTTGGTGTTAAATTGATGAGAATATGCATATGCATAGTAAGAATGGTCTGGTTCTTAGGAAAGACAATATGTCCTACTTTACGGTAGGTAGGTAGTTTAAATCTGTATAACCAACTATTATGTAAATTATGGCCGACACTAGTTTATACTTGAGTTATACTTTTTAAATATAAAATTGTGGCTATTCAATGCTAATTAATCAATTAAGCTATTTTATTCTGTATAATAGGAAAACTTTCTATAGCACTAGATGCTTTTATAGACAAGAGGTATTTGACAGTCTATCAGTTCTTACATTGCTTACAATAACAATATGGGAACATCTTTTGAAAAAGAGTTTAAGTTTCTTTCAATATCTTTCTGCCTTTGTGCAAACAATAATAGGCATTCAATTTTAAGTCACAGTTTTGGAGCTTTAGATAAAATATGTGTGTTAGATAAGACAATTTTTAAAATATAGCATGTGTTCTCTCTTTAATATTTTCTCATGTATATACATTTAAAACTAAATCATTATTTCTACTAACATACCCTTTCTCTGATGCTATCAGAACAAATAAATGACTGATTAATTTAGAAAAGATTAGAGATTAAAAAATTTATGGTTATTCAAATATTTTATTTTATCTTAAAATATATCTCACATTTTATTGTTTCACAAAAGGTAAAGACTTTTTAAAAAAATTTGTCTGTTTATTTAAATATTCTGTGTTCTTTAGCATGTAAACTACACCAAAAATGCACTCTATTTTGATTTCTTCATGGGAGACTCAGGAACTTAAACCATATAGAACAACATACATGCAGAATTATTTTACTATTTTTAAAATGGAACACTTCACAAATTTGCATGTAATTCTGAATTGTTTCAGTTTTAGCCTATGTGCTGCTAAAGTGAACGCATGTGGAATTAAATATTTAATTTTCTCTCAAACTTTACTGTTACCTCACACTAATTAGATAGCAATTTTTAAGTTAGGTCATCTTTACTAAACTTTTTCAACACATTCAACTTAGTTACCATAGAAATAACATATATTTTTGTTCAGCTTAAATAGTATTTGATTATATTATATGACTAAAATAAGTTTATCTAATATAAAACAGGAAAACATGCACCAAAGTTCACTGGTCACACTCACTCAACTGGAGGCAGCAGAATTGTATGGACAGGTTGGAGAGCCACATCCAAAGACCTGCTCAAGGCACTGAGGGCCTATCCCCAAAAATAGCAATGCAGATACAATAATTGCTGAATAAGCAAAAAATAAATAGGAAATCATGTGATATATTTTTTTCTTATTTTATTACCCTTCTGATACTTTTTATCCCCACATACTAGCGTATCCTTGGTGTAGTATTTCATTAAAATCCAGTCACAAAAATAGTCATCCACCTTGTTCTGTTAATCTAAAGAGAAATAAAAGCAGATGGAGACTATACCTTGGCTTATGAAATAAGAATAGAAAAATGATACTGTCTATGAACATTAATTAATAATACATCCTACATATGCTTGGCTTTGCTTTGTGGTCCATAATCTAGAAAGCAATTTTTATTTAGAAACACGTTTGTTGGAAAAACAATGCATCCTTAAGATAACTCCCAATATTTATAGAATTTGAGAAAAATGGAATAAAACAAATGCATGTTTAAAGTATTTTTATTTGACTTTAGCTTAAAAATTCAGAAGCAATTTGTAAAAGATATTAAACATTAATTTACAAAAAAATGCCAACATATCTTGTTTCTGGAACTAAAAAACACATGTTTCTTCACTCATTTAATAGAAAATGGTGAGATCCACAGAAAGATATCTGTTCAATAGATCTGGTATTAAAGTATTAAAGTATTTACCTTGAAATATTTAAATTTTGCAAATCTAGTCATAAATTAAAGCAATATCATCTTTTAGTTTTCACCCTCAACTTTATGGTCTCTTCATATGTTTATAAAATTCACCAAGTGGATTTTATATATGTGGTATCTATTTTTACATCATAAATTCCCTCCTTAATCTCTTGAAATCTGCTTTCTCTTCTAAAATTCAATTCAGTTGTCTTCAACTTGAATAACATATATAACCTATTTTATAAAAGGTATTTTAAGAATTATTATATTAAAATATTTTTGAGAAATGTTGAGGATATTAGGGAATTATTATGTATATAAATGACCACACCAGTTGAAAAAAATGGGTGCATTTATACTCAAGTGTTCTGGAACGAGAAAGACCCTTACTAAAAGCCTTGTTAATGTGCATGTTCTCTGGAAGATAGAAGCCCAAGTCAGGAAAAATTAGAGTCCAATTTTCTAATGGAAAAATGAAACATTGTAGTTGTTTGGATATTCTTTATGCCTCTATATAAATATTCAACTAATTCATTCTCTATAGCTTTCAGAGCCAGGGCTATCTATGTAAAGTAAACAGAGAAGTAAAAATAAAAATGGGCCCCTTTTTAAAAAAAAAACAGAAAAAAATATGCAGTTAAAGGTACTAAAACATAAGAACTTTTCTCCTTAAAACCCTGTCATATTTGTAAAATATAATAGAGGTAACGGGGCACATGAATGACAAGCTAAACCTACAAATCACAACCCCGCCCTTTGGCATATTCACCATGTCACTGGCTACTTCATAACTTATTATCTTTGCTAGGCTTCTCTACATTATCCTCTTGTGTGGTTAGTATCTATTTATCCTCCACTTTAAAAGCCACTTCCTCAGGGAACTAATCTTTTAACTCATCCAAGCATTTTTAAATATTTTAATCAGACACATTAAAACAGTTATTTATATAATCATTTAATGAATTCCCTCTACCCCACTGAACTGTAATGATCACAAGGACAGCACATATTGTTTAATTCTTGGCTTTTCTCTCAAGCTTGTTCTAATGCCTGTTACACATTTTTATTTTCATTATGCCGCTGCATAATAAATGTGTGTGGAATGGATTACTGAAGAAATGAACAGAGGCCCCAGTATACTCAGTGGAGAGTGTTACACTATATGAGGAGACTGCCCATCTGGGTGCAAATAGCCACCTCTACTATACTTGTACAACCCTCCTTACCATCCTGTCAAGGCCAGTATTTGACACTGTAAAATAGTGGGAAAAAAAATCTGTGAGTCTCAGATTGCTTGTTTTCAACTTTATAAAGTAGGAAGTGAAAATACAGCTGAAGAGATTCAGGTGCGCACTTGACAATTTAATTTAATTTCTCTCTTAGCCTAAACAGAAATATTGATTAGTAGTTCTAGCTCCAAAAGACAAAGAACACATTACTGGCATTGGAAGGTTAGTGAAAGCACTGAGAATAGTAATGTCATGACAGTACTATTGGTTACTATGGAGGTAAAAGATTGTCATTGGTGAATTTTGTAACCATTGACTAGGAAAAGACAGAGTGGGAGTTTGCAGTTGGCCTTATCAGCAAAAGCCTAATATCCTCAGCTTCAGATAAGGATGCAAGAAAATCAAGCAGCCAGGAGAAATGTCACAGATACAAAATGAAATTTGTGAGTTTGTGAAAAACAACTAGGATTTATGGAATAAAAAATGGGGGTACAGAAGTCTCCTTTGCTCATAAAAATAGATAGAAGAAAACATTGGATTACTTGGTGGATACCAGCCTTTTAAAAGTTAAGTAGCCAGTTGAGGCCGAGTCTATTATAAAGAATGTCACAACATAACTTTGTAGCATTATCGCTACAGTTTGTCACAAATGCTTACAATAAATGTTAAACATTTGAGATCCTATAATTTTTTCTAAAAACATCACTGTTTAAACTATTTTATACTTTTTTATTGGTACTCTTATCACATTTATTGCCACCTTTTTTAGAGAAACATTTCTCAAGCAGAAGATTTTGAAATGCACCTAAGAATAAAAAAAGTTTAAATCTCTCTTGCCTGCTACTCACGACTAAACTAGAAAACAAAAAGCCTTATTTTTTTTATCCTGCCCTTTTATGATTAAAATGAAAAGGGTAGCTGTACAAAAGAGATTATTTTTCCTGACATTTCTTTTTGATATCTTTCCATTTCTACCTCTGTTCTTCCCTTAGGTACTTTAGAGTATCTTCTATAAGAGTTTGCTTTTGGGTGTTTCCTTAAAAGCAGAACAGCTCTGGGACTGAACTAAAGGAATCTCTTTTGTAAGCCTACACCTTCTTATCAAGTGGTGAGAACAATAAGCAGAATTACTTCTTTAGGCCAGTTAATTAAACTGGGCAGCCTGTAGCTCTCATTTTAGCCTACAGCACAAAGTAATGGTTTAAGCAGTTAGGACCTTCTGATTCCTAGATTTTTTTTTCTATTTTCTTAGTTCTTTTGTTGTCTACTGTATATATACTAAGATATACAGATTTGATTTTCTGTGTGTAATTAGAAAGATAACTATTCTAACTTTATCATTTAATTCTGAATATGCTTTGCAATTTCATGATATGACATTTGGAGCTAGATCCTACTTTAATTTTTCAATATTGCTATATTTATCATTTATTTTCTAGTGTCAATCTTATGATATCAAAGAGGACCAGAGCTGGTTTTTAGATTTGGTCCATCTAGACTTGATGTACTTAAGTTTTTGCTGCCAAAGCCATGACTTGTCCCACTGGAGAAAGAATTCATGATAAATCTAGTCTCCATAAAAGCTAATTAAAACTTGATGAAGATAATGTTATGTATTGCTATGTCTTAATCTCTAAATTGTAAGACTAAAAGGGATTTATGAGTTTAGGTGACCTATGGTCTTTTTTGCCTGAGATGGTCCCGTTTTATAATTATTGCCCATAATTACATTAGTATGCTCCCACTGACTCTCACTTTTCCCAATTTGAATGATAAATTATTTGGTCATTATAGTTGAAGTTATTTCTCCTCTTGTCCCACATATCGGGAATCTCTTTTGTGAGATCATTGACAGATAGTTAATTCTTGCTTGAAAAAAATCTAGGAATAGAAACCATTACTTACAAAGAGTGGCTTTCCTTTCTTACATAGCTCGTGTGTGTGTGTGTGTGTGTGTATTTCTTGAGCTTGCATTACATTTGTTTTTAAAATAAAATAAGTAGCTGAAAGACTGAACAGAGATTTCTGGTTTCTAGTTCTTCATGTAAGGAGATTGAAAGCCACCACTCTGTCCTAACAAGTACAAAGCTAAACAGACTAAAATATCATCAACTCTTAGATTCACAAGAAAAACGAAATCCATCACAGGGGAGAGAGGGAGAGAGAGGTAGAGAAAGGGAAAATATACTTTTGACACTTTATAGTTGGTAAGGCAAAGAAAATGTTTTTATTCCAATTGTCCTCATTAGAAACAGTGTAGTGAATGACAGTGTTTTAAGTTGTCCTTTAAAATTTCACCTATAGTATTTTGAAAAGAATCTTATCATTACTCTATTTTGACAGATGTGTGCAGTCAGAAATTTTCTACTGATTACTCTGGTGTGAATGAATTATTTAAAGTAGCCACATTTTGTTTAGGCTTGGATAGAATTACAGAAAACATACAATTTTATTTCTGAAAGCTTACATAGGATTGAAAGTCTCAGGCAGGGCTGTATAAATCTTAATAGGAAACATGACCCCTTTCACAATAAAAAGTATTCATCAAAAATGTACATAAATAAAAAGATTTAAAGCATTTTTTAATAAATAATCTAGTGTGCTCATGTATTCTCTACCACAGAGAATGAAAGAAGCATCCATTTTTATAGGAACTTTTCAGAAATACTGCTCACAGAAGTTATAACATTGGTTAACAGCCTTTTGAAATTAAGGCAAAAGAGGGCTCATAAATATTCATTTTCTACTTTTCCACCAGCACCAAGATGTAAATATAGCTAATTGTGGCCTCCTAAATTATTAATCAGTTTTGTAGCAACATGTTATTTGTGCCCAGATGTATGCAAATGTTCAGGTTTCTCTTTCTCCAGGTGGTGTCCATTAAGTTAAAGTAATCACAGAGGCTCTGCCATGATATTTCCCTGTGCCCAAGAAAGGCAAAGCAAAATGAAACTAGCACCCAAAAGCCTTAAACTACTCAATGTCCTTGATGCACTAGAAATTTTAAGAAAATTTCAAAACCCAGAGAGACATCTAAAATTTCAAAAGATAGGTGGTGAAATAAAATAAACATACTATAATAGTACTTGTGCAATAAAATTTGATTTCTTCTGAATTTTCAGATAGAAATCATACTAGTTGTAATAAGCAGTCATGTCTGGGTATCTTGGGTGTAAAATTTATGTGTTTTTTTTTAAATCTTTCAGTCTGTTTGAATTTTCTTTGGAATCAAAGTATTTTAAAATTTTATTCCCATTCATGTTTGGGAGAGAAAGAAATTCTGTCATATATATTTTAGATGAAATGTAAAACAAAGATGGAAGAACTGCAATAATAAAATAACTCAGATTTTGCTAATCACCAAATATTAACTTCAATCTACAGGAAAATGTCCCATGGAGATAATGTTGTATTTTCATAATATTTTTTTTCTCCCTTTCAAACTAAACTAAAGCCAAAATATTTGAAAATTTTGTTAAGGACAAAAATAGTATATTTGAATTGTATATGTGTATGTATGTGTTCAATGTGTATTTTATGATTCTAATGCTTAGAAAAAATTTTTTAATCTCTGAATCCTATTTAATCTTTTGTGCGCTTTGTCTAAACTATGTAGTTTTATCTATTTCACTCATGAGGAAAAAAATCACACCTCTCATAATGCTTTTATAAGCTCTATAAAGATAGCAATTATTACTGTCATTCTTTTAACCTTTTAATAACAATAAAGGTAATATTTACTTATTGACAATTAATTTGAATTTCATATCTTAACGCCTATACTACCCACCATAAAAAATGTCTTGTTATTTTTCTTTCAAATGTTTTTCTTATGGCAAAAACTTTATTTCAGAGAAGTTAAATAATTTGATGAAGTTAAAAGACTAACAAAAGGCAAATACAAATTTAAACCAAGGATTTTTGCCAATAGAACCAATACTTTTATATTCTTATCAATGTACTAAGTCAACTCCTTGGTTCTGAATACATACTTGATATATAAACAAATTTGTATTTATTTTAACTGTAGGATGTTTCTATAAGTAAGTTCTATTTTTCTTTGTCACAGATGAAGAAATTAATGAACACCAGTGGCTTAAAATATTTCTTAAGGAAGTCAATGACCCACCATTAGGTTAGGATTTATAGCTATGTTTACCTTTTACTTAACCAACAATATTTATTTAAAAAATATAAAAAGATCTTTAAGATTTTTTTTAGTTTAGGTTATGAATCCCTGTGATATAATAATACACTACTAATTTTTAAACATTTAAATATTCATTTTTATATACCCAGACTGTAACAAGTGACCAAAATGAAATTAATTTGGAAGCATGGGTTAGCTGAATCAAAAGTAAAATTTCAATGACTAAAGCCTTCGATCTTTGCCTTTTATAAGAGTGTCATTACTAAGTAATTTAAAGAATAATAGTAATACAAGTTAATACTTCTATAGGCTTTCTTTTTGCCAAGCACTGTTCTAAAAGCTTTATGTGTTATTGCATTTAATTTTCACAGTAACACTTGGTGTTGTATTTTATTATTATCCTTCCCACTTTATAGATGAATGCAAAAATAAGAATGTTTTTTAGGCTTAGAAATCAGTCCAATAAGCTATTTGAATATTTAGGGCCTAGAAGCTCTTACAACTACATTACCTTTAATAGCCTTCCCAGATACTTTCATCTGGTGATAATAGGATGGAAATAGCTACTGTTAAAATTTTATTATAAAGTATAGAATTTTAAGGAATATGTCATGGCACATTAAGTTTATCAAACTGGCAGTGTTCCAACTTCTCTCCTATAGTCTGCAGGAATATAGGTTTTCGGCCTAAATTATTTAGAGAATTACTGAATTCAAATATTAGCTTGATAAATTTGCCCAAAGAATTATTTGCTATGCAAATGATGAAAATGAAATCATTCACACATCTGAAAAAGATGCACCACATGTAAATTCCACATGCTTTGTAAATTGCTATTTCTAATTGGTGCTAGATGACTTTTGAACACTTAGTTAAGTAAACTAAGTGATCTATAAACTTACATTTAGCAACAGGATCTACCCACACAACTGTCTTAGTTTTCTATCGATCTCATCAGCAGGCACATGCAAGATCATCTGTTAGAAGTTTGGTTTCCAGCGACTGAGGCTGTCTTTTCTGTTTTCTTTGGCTTGAAAAATTTACGTTTCTTGGAGAGGGAAAGTAAATAAGATCTCTTTTAACTATTATTTCCTACGTTTTCTGAAACCTTGTGTTTATTCCTCAGTCTTAGCCACTTGTAGCTCAATCGCTCTCTTCCTTTAGACTGAATATTGGAAGGGAGGGCAGAAACTCTATTTATCTTTGTATTTCAGCAGTTATTATAGTAACTGACACATAATCAACACCCAGTATTGAATAGTAACACTAATGAATAGTAAATGACTCAGAAATGTAAAAGATATGTGAATATAACCAGTTAATGCAAGCTGAACTAAATATACAATTTCAACTATTAAATTATATGGGTCTTTCTGTGAGCACATTATAAATTGACACAAATGAATTTATATTTGTTTCTAGCTATTAAATCTCAGTTCTGATTATACGATTTTTCTGCACTTTCACTTTTCCAGGCTTCCATGGTGTACTCAGATTATATTTTCTCTGAGTCCAGATATCAAAGTACAGCAGTTACAGCCCTTGTCATGAAAGAGTCTCTAGTTCATTTGATTTGCCTTCTCTTAGTCATTGCAAATTTTCGTTTATTGAATATCTTATTAAAAGTTTCCTCTGGTTTCATTTGTGGGGTAGTTAGATAACTATGCTAAAGTTTAAAATTTTCCTTGATAATTTACTTCCCCAAACAATAAGTCTCAAGTTCTGTGTCTTCTGTAGAGTTCCACTGTAGTCCCATGGCCAAAAGGTAGTGACTTCACTGCTCACATTCTTCAGGTGTGAGCTTGTTAAACCATATGGTTGCCCTTCCACTGGCTGTAATAGATGATGGTTACACTTGGCCTCCCACTGTGCTGAACATCCTAGTGTTCATTTCTCTGAGTTCTATTTTGAGTCTTTTTTGATTACTAACTCACTACACTGTATTCTCTCCAAGTGAATTATCCTTGTGATTTGCAAGTGGGAAGACTACTACCCAAAATATAAATATCTTAGAAAATATTGTTTTATTTCTAATACTCATTACTTTCTTTTGCTATCATATCTCATAATTCTAATTGCTACATCTGGTCTTACCAGTGCAATGGATTTAATTGTGTCCCCCTTTCTCACAAAATTCATATGTTAATGTCTTAACCCTTAGTGCTTTAGAACATGACATTATTTGCAAACAGGGTCATTGCAGATGTAGGTAGTTAAGATGGAGTGATACAGGAATAGGATGAGTCTCTAATCCAATACAACTGGTAACCTTATAAAAAGGGGAAAATTTGGACCCAACACAGACACAGGGAAAACACCATGTGAAGATGAAGTAGAGATTGGGGTGATAGAGCAGAAGCCAAGTAGCAAAGATTAAGAGCAAACCAGCAGAAGCTGGGAGAGAAGCATATAATTTTAAAGGAAAAAAATACATAATTTCTGACCTTAAAAATTTCAAATTTCGCTACATAATAGGTGCTCAATAACTATTTTTGTCACTTTGTAGAAATTTAGACTTTATTTTGTGCCTGTATAATTATTGCTTTTTTATGTATTGCATCTCTGTATTTCATATGCTTTTTTTCTTCTTTGAATATGACTTAATTACATTTTAATTTTACATAAAACATCATTGGACACAGAATGTACAAATTATAAACTTCCTGCCACACTACTTTTGAAATTATGTTTTGTGCATTTTAGTCAATCCATTTATATCTCTTTCTTTCTATATAATTGGTTTTATATTCAAAATTAAGCATGGATCATATTACAAAATGAGATCATATATTCCAGAACCTGTTGTATTGCTTGATGTCTGTTTTTATTGCCTTATAATTTTTCTCTACATTCCAGATTGTATTCTCACTAGGCATTACTCAGTGATGGTTAATCAGGGAAGTTGGTGTAAATGGTCATCTTATTTAGACAGAAATGAGTGTTGATGCTAAATTAGTAATAAAATCTTTGTTTACTCAAATGTATTTGCATTAACAATTATGTTAAAATTTATTTTCTCTGCATTGATAATACATAACAATTCTAGTAGTCTATGATATTGCATATTTGATGAAGTGAAAATAATATCACATTTAAAATGTGATTTGTTATAGTTGAAGTTAATTAGATTGAAATCTAATTTAGGCATCTTATTTATGAAGTTATTAGAGACTTTACTTAATATGGTGGCTAATTATTGTGGTTGGTGATAAGTAAAGGATAAGAAAGGCATATATTATATCTCTAGAAACTGTAAAGTGGAAAATAGGTAGTCATATTTCCAGTTTCCATACGAAAATTGTAGAGTCTAAAACATTCATTGTTAGGAGTTGTCTGGTGTAGCAATTTTTAAACTGTGTTCTGAAGAACTTAGAGATTCTAGAATGTCCTGTTTAGGAATCAAAAGAGAAAGGTCAAACAGTTTAAGAGAACTACAGCTCCAGAGCACCATTAATAGGAGCTAATCAATTTTTACCTGTTTTGTTTTTTTGCTCTTTACTAAGATTTTATTTGAAAGATGATATCTGATGCTAAAACACTCAAACCAAAGATCTGGTTATTTACAGTGCATAATACCATAAAGGATAAGTTTAAAAACAATACATGGAAGCATACTTTTTCTGAATTTTTGTATTAATTTATGAAGTTTTAGAGAGAAATAAGATCATGGGATTATTAACACCAAATGCAAACGCCTACCAGAGGAGAAAATTAAAAAAAAAACAAAATTTTAGCTATCATGTTCAGGGCCACAGATTTAATGATGACCTAAGGATTAGGACCCACATTTTCTGATCACATTCTTTTCCAAATGAAATAATGTTTTCCATCTATGGGAACCATAATTTTCTAAATAATAAACTGATCTTTGGTCAGTACCTGTTTTATTACTTTTCATGTTTATTTTACAAAAAAAAAAAAGGAAATGATTTTTTTATAAGCGAAACACTTGTGACTGCCTTTCTGTATTTTGACTTCACAGAAGAAAATGTTGTTTGGTATGCCTTTCTGTGATACACCTTCGTTAAAAAAATAAGTACTCTAGTCCTATATGAAATATATTACATTTGTATATGTTCTCAGTCATCATTGTCTTTATAAATGGTCAGTTTCCTCCTGCTAGAAAGTGATTTATTATTTTGAATTAGATACTTATTTAAATTTATAAATTAATCATTTTTATTTGGCAGAGCTAAAAACTGACTTTACATAGTAATTCCAGAAAAAAATGTGATATTCTTCAGTTGCCAAATTTCTTAACAAAATATACTTAAAACCAAATATTTGAAGTCACTTGAAGTCAAAAGTGGATATTATGAAACAATCCAGAGTTTAACACAATAAATATTTCAGCATTCATGTCTGGAAAAAGGGATGAAATGAGTGGTTATGTGGCAATCACAGTAAATTAAAAGGAAATTAGAAAAAAAAGATTGAGTATATAGGAATTATATAAAAAGTCAGATGATTTTAAAAGAATTTTTGTCTGAGCCTATATCCCACTTAATATTAAAATAATCTAAGCCAAATATAACAATGGGCTATTGAACACAGTCATCAACATTTTTGGGTTTGGTTTCCTGAGTGTAACATACAACTTTTTGGCCATCTGGCATTTCATTTGGGATCATAGCCTTTGCTTAAAGAGGAGAAATAATGCAAGCTAAAATTATAGTTAATATAGGATAAACTGTAGTAACATCTGTGCACATGACAACTTATATTTAGTTGCATCAAAATTTCTTTGGAATTCTAATGACCCTTTTTAAATTTTACTAGTTTGTAGACTAAAATAACATTTATTTTTCAAGCAAATTAGTTTTCTCATTTATAGTCTCCAATTTCAATAAAGTATGAGCTATCAGCTACAGATTGATTTTGAAAATTTTCTTTAAATATTGCCAATTCTTTTTCATCTTGAATCTGGGATTTTTTTTTTTAATAAATGGCTATTTGCACTCACACCCATTACCAAATACCCTGAGTATTTCTACATCAAACTGGCACAAACATCTCTTACCTCCTCCCTACTTCTAAATTTACCTATTATACTATTTCATGTCACTTTTTTATTCATATAGCAAATATTTAAAGTATACAAACCATAAATACATACTTTGATAAAATTTCACAAAGTTAATATACTAGTGCAGTTATTACCCATATTAATAAGTAGAACTTATTAATATTGAGCTGCTTATATTCTATCATGGTTTAACACTATACAGACTTTATTATTATTTGGTTGGTTTTAGAGCCTTATATAAATGGAATTGTAAAATAGGCAACATTTTGAATCTGTCTACTTCCACTCAGTATTATATTTGTGAAATTTGTTCATGTTAGTGTATGTAGTGATAATTTTGTATAATCCATGGTATGAATGTAAAACAATTTCTCTTCTTTCGAATGTGCATTTTGATAGCTTTCAGACTGGACTATTACAAAAGAGATAGATACAATCATCACTTGTGTTTGGCTTACATATGCTTTCTGTTAATTATATACATAGGAGTGGAATTTTGCATAGGTTCTATATTCAGCAAACTTATTTTTTAAATTGTTTGACAGAGTACTAACTTGTTTTCAAATATGTATGCATTGATTTATTCTACCATTAGAAAGTTCCAATGGATCGACCTCTGCACTAGCACTTGATATCAGTCTTTTACACAGCATTCTTTTTAATGAATGTGTTGTGATATCACTTTGAAAATCTCATTACAGAGATAATTCTCTTAAGTGCTGTGCTATATTAATTTTCTCATGTTCAATGTGTATCGGATCTTATTTTTTACTGCTTTTACTTCTAATCCAAATAAGCAATGAAACCTGATTAAAATAATAAGAAGTTGGCTTATATGCTATCTGATACATATATTGATCCTTGCTATGATTTTCAAAAAAAAAAAATCAGCCTCAAAATTTTGGATGCCATTTATATTTACAAGATTTCCACAGACTTAACCACCCTATGTTGAAGTATCACTTTAACAAACAACAGAAAGAAGTTACTGTTTTAACTGTTTTTCTCATTTGCATGTTTTTGTTTACTTCCTATTTTCCATATTTTTTATAAGCGAAATTATCTTTCCTTCCTGGACATCTATCCATTCCTCAACACAATGTAATCTGGTTTATGTCATTATCACCTTCCAAGAAGTACATTTAATTAGTATGTAAATGATATTGTGGTAGAAAAATGGGACATATTAACTCTTAGAAATTGTTAGTATGTTATGTTACATAAGAGGAAGTTAAAGTTGCAGATGGAACTAAAATTGCTAATCAACTGACCTGAAAATAGAGATTACCTTGATTATCTGGGTAGAACTAATGTAATCACAAGGATCTTCAAAGGAGAAGAAGAGAAAAGAATGAGAACCAGAGAGATGGTATTGTGAGAAAACTTGACTAGCCTTTGTTGGTTTTGTAGATGGAGGAAGGCCACCAGTCAAGAAATGCAGGCAATCTCTAAAATCTGGTTAAAGAAAAGAAAATCTCTACAGCCTCGAGAAGAAAATGTAACCCTATAAACACTTTTATTTTCATTCAGTGAAAATCCTTTTGGACTTCTGACCTCCAGAACTGTAATATAATAAACCTATGTTATTTTAAGTGATTATATTTGTGAGGCATTATTATTGCAACAATAGGAAACTAATATACATCTTAATTTCATAAAGAGGGGAGCTGCCGTAACAGATATCTAAAAATGTGGAAGTGACTTTTGGATTGGGCAATTAATTGGCTCTTTAATTTTGAGGAATATGACAAAAAGCCTAGATTGCCTTTAACAGAACACTGGGGAAAGTATAAATGTTAGCGATGCTACTAGTGGTTATTTAGAAAGAAGTGATAATATTTTATATTGTCCTATTTTCTATGATAGAATTTGGTATATTGAACATTTTTATTCCTAAAATATTCCTTAATATCTTAATATGTTTCTTTTGTATGTCTTCTTCAAATTTAACTGTGCTTTCTCAGTTTTCTCTTTTTTGTTCATATCTGTATGTATTAGAGACACTTCATCTTTAGTAAATCTATGCAGTTTCTCTAGATAAAAGCATCAGCAGTGAACAACTTCATCTGCTTCTATACAGAAGTGATTCACAAATATTTATCTTCGATATGGTTCTCCCATTAAACTCCTGATTAAAAATTCAATTGCCTAATAAGCAAACTTAATAAGACATTCCTCAGGTACTTCAAATCAACATGTTAAATGTTAAATTTATTATTATCTTTCAAATATGCCTCCCCTTTAAATTCCTCTCTAAATTGGTGCTGCTATTATCAGTCCAATTAACTAAACAAGAAATTTGATGTCATCTTTAACTCAGTCTTCTGTGTTTTTATATTTCTCAAACTGGCATGTTCTGCTTTTTAAATTTTTTTCTAATATTGATCGCTTATGTGCCAGGTACTGTTCAAAGCTAAACACATACATTAATTAGTTTGATACTAATAACCGTATGAGTTATGTTCTATTATCCTCATTTTACAAATAATTCTAGGCAAAAAAAATATATATTACCCAAGGTCACACAGAAGTGAGTAGACAAAATGGGATTAGGAGGCAGGGAGTCAGGCAGTAGGACCTATGATTAAATAGTTATGTTGTACTATTATCTCTTGAATTTACCCTCTCTATTTCACTTACAAAATACTTTCTTGCTTTTCTCATCTGATTTTTTCTCTTTTTTCCTGTCTTTTCTTTCTCCCGCCTTCTTACTTTTTTTCTCTTTTTTCTACCTATGAGGTTATTTTTATTTTAGTCTCTATATATTGTGATTCAAATGCTATACCATTTGTCCATGCAATTATTTTAAAATAACATTCTAAGTCACTCCCATGCTTGATACCCTTCAGTGGTTTCACAGTGGCTTCTGAATAAAGTCCATTTTTCAAACAACATTCAGAAGACTTTACTCTACTTGTCTTTAATCTTATTTTCTTTCGCTTCCTTTTCCTTGTACATTGCCATTGATTTTCTTAGTTCCTAGTAAATGTCACAATGGTTCCTTTGCATTTTCAACTTCATGTGTCAGTTAGTAAGTTCTTTATAATACGATAATACTTACCCTTAGATGATATAATTTGTTCATTATCTTTCTCTACTGCTAGAATACAAGCTACCTGAATACAAGGATGCTAACAGTCTTATTAAGCCTTTGAAATATGTAGCTGTCCCAAGCAAAAGTCAATTACTTTTTTACAACTGCCATCACTATCCACTGTGCATTGTAATTATTGTATCATATTCTTTACAAGATTCCTATTATTTCTTTCCAAGTATATCTCCCTACTGGATAGAAAACTTATGTATATGATGTTCTTCCTTTCTTTTCTAATCATAACCTTTAAAATCTCTAATCTGTCTCTAATATCTGACCTAAGATAATCAATAAACACATTGTATATCCAATTGAAGTGATGCCAATTCTAGTTAGTTTTAGTGACAAATGTTCCCTTTTTTACCTCAGGACAATGATTTTATACTTAGATAATAGTGCAACCTGATTTTCTTTCAGGTAGTTAACTTATTCTAATTTAAGGAATAGCTTGAAGTGTCTTTTTAGCTTTTCTTAAGCAGATACTAATATTAGGAATTAAATAATTCTAAATAGATTATTTTATAAACAAGGACAATGCTTTTTTGTTTTTCTAAATCTCTAAAAATTGTTTACCATTGTTTGAATTTATGAGGGAATGATAAAACCATGTTACCGAGCATTACTACTACATATGCATTTTCCTCTTTCCAAAATGATCATTTCAAATCCTCTCTTCTCTCCTCATGCTTCTTTTACTCTCCTTTTAACTCACAGGTAAAACAGGGAGAACTAAATTTCCTGATCTTTATTGTACTGAATCTACTATCATACTAGCATCTGAACTCATACTCCTTGTCTACTCCTACCCATCCATTATCATGGAGGTATATCCATGGAGGCTCTGGTTTGCCTCTTCTCTCACATCTCTTATTTCTACAACTGTGACCTCTCCCTTACTTAATAGATTTATCCTTTAGTGTGTATTTACATTAGCTTATGAACATATTCTAGAACTTCTTTCCTTAACTTGTTTTTCAAATCCTTTTTCATAATAAAACTTCTTGAAAGAACAATTACTATTTCCATTTACTAACTTCACATTCTCTCCTTAATCAAAAGCTGTAGTTCTGTTTTCACCTGAGGAACTGTACACCTGAAAATTATATAACTGTATTAACCAATGTTATCCCAATAAACTTAATTTATATATATATATATATATATATATATATATATATATATATATATTAACCAAGTCTGTTAATTTAAATAATAAGTTTGTATCTTTTCTTTGTCAAGAGACTGAAGTGGCACTTCAGCAGGAAACCCAAGACACTACCCTGACTGAGGCAGAAAGAAAAAGAACCCCCAGGAAACTCCAATAGGCAGGGATGATGGCCCCTCTCAGCAGGAAGCAGATATAGAAGAAGAGACCTCCTGTGCCTCAACATCCATACTAATAATAAGGGAGTTCATGGCTCCTAGAAAAGAGGCAGGAAATTTAGTGGGTTTTGGGTTATCCTATCCTAGAAGGGGTCCGCCATAATCTGCCCATAATTAAGTAAACCAAAAGGCATTTTTTTTTAATTCATACAAAGAAATAAGAGAAATTAGGTACCAATTTAAGCCAATCACTCGCACCTCTTTAAGAACCCACTTTCCAAATACAGTTATATTCTAAGGGACTGGGGTAAGGAGTTCAAAATATAAATTGAGGGAAAAGGAAAAAAAATAATTCAGTCTATAACAAAGGGGTAGAATTCTAGATAGATATTTTCTATTTATAAGAGACAGGTGTGTCCCTTCTCCCTGCCAACTAATATACACAATACTAACTCAAATACTTATCTTAGTTGCATGTATTTAACAGATTCATGTAATTTGATGCAATCAGTTCTATTCATTTTATGAATAAATCACCCTGAAAGGGAAAAGCAAAGCACAATATCTATAGTTATCGAAACTTCTTCCAATAATCTTAAAATGTTACTGGGGACAAGAGGTTAGGAACCTGATTTCTATAGAGTAGAAATATGTGTAAATTGATCGTTTTAACAAACAGGGCACTTCATCTAATACAGAGTAAATACTAATATCTATTTTTGATTGATGATAATGAAATGGAAAAATGTAGTGAAATCAAGGTAGTATAGTAGAAATCTTATTTATTCTATTTAAAATCTGTACTAAATGTCCATATGTACTTCAAACTCATCAGTTTCCCGCTATACCATGGTTACTCCTAAATTTAATTTCTTGGGGGAGTGGTATCAGGGTTCCCTCTATCATGCCTGGAAGGAATTTAGGAGTCATTATTGACTTTTCACACAATTCCAGTCACCAGTCATTTAAATTCTACTTCAAAAACAAAACAACTGCCATACCCCAGTTCCTTTATCGCAATACCCATGCCTGATGTCACTGTGTTGTATGTGTGTGTATATGTCTGTATTTTAAACTGCTTTACTGCATTATTTGCCTAGCTATTATACCAACCTCCACCTCTACTACCCTCATACCAATTTTCCAAACTGTTTTCAGTAATATCTTTGTATAATATAAATCTGATAACACCAATAATTAACATTAATAAGGATGCAGTTGAAACTCTTCTTGGAGATATACATATTTTGTTACCCTGCTTCCTGTCTACATTTATGTCCCTTGACATGACCAAATGTCTACCACACATATATTTGAGTTATACTAAAATGTTTCAAAGATTTTATCCTTAGGTTACATATTAATCCCTATATCAGAAAGTATACCTATTCTTGTTTTTTATCCTTGCCACCTCTTCCTTGTCCATCAGAATGAGATAGTTTCCTTCTCGTAAGAAATTATTCTCATAATTACCCCTCCTTTTAGGACTTAAGTATTTGCCTTCTTTACTCCTATGTCAATCCACATATAGCTCTACAGCATTAATACTGTACATAATTATTTGCTCATTTGTCTTAATTCCCATGTAGAAAGCATATTGCTTGGACTCAATGTTAGTATTTGCTGTTTGTATGCTTTCTTACATTGCTGTTTGTCTTCTTTTTCTAAAAAATAAAATGATAAGAATAATATTTGACAGAGAATACTTAAAAATTATGCTTCCAGCAAAACAAATAAGTTGTATTGCATGATATAAGCTAAAATTCTATGTTTCAATATTCCTAGGCAAAGAGTACAGAAAACATTCTCTTTGTTCTAAATGTAAAATAAACAGATCTTTTGAGGTGGAAGATGTAGACAGATTTTTAGAGGTGGAATTTTGAATGAGGTGAGGAATACTCGTGAATTAGAAGCTTATTTGAATTGAACATAAATGCATTATAAATAAATGTATTATTCATAAATGAATAGTTAATAAAACCTTTTTGATTCTTATTAACTATTTCAGTTATTTATTAGTATGTCACTTAAGATAACTTACATTTGTTATCTGTCACAATTCTCTGAAGTTGACTGGGCTTTGCTGGAATAGATTTTTTCACAGTGCTATGTGGACTATTTTCATCTAGTGGCTTAACTAGGGCTGGGATGTTCAAGATGATTTATGCAAGTCAAAAATCAGTGCTAGCTTTTACCTGGGGGTACAGGTTGGGGTTTTTAAGAGAGCATTGACTTGCATAGTAGGAAAAGGGTAGGTAAATAAGAAATCCAGTTTGAAGAATGAAATTGTAGAGAGTTTGAATGTCATATTCAAGAATTTGATTTCTAATAATCAATGGAGGGTGATGAAATATATTAAGCAAGAAATTAACTTCTAATATGTCTTTATTTTTTCATGAAGATAATTTTAGTGACTGGATAAAAGAGCCTTGGGGGTAGAAAGGGACCCTTGAGGATGCCATACTAGTTGGGAGTTCATGAAAGACAGCCATAAAACAATAGCATTAGTCAAAGAAAGAAAAAAAAATATTTTAAAGATATTTATCATACAAAATAGATAGACCTCGATTGACTGCCTTGGGAAAATGAGAAAGATGTTTGAGGATGAGTTTGAAGCTTTAAACTGGGGAAGTAAACAGTTCTGGCATAATTTTTGGAAGAAAACAGAAAAGGCATAAATTTTCAGAGAAAATTAATGAGTTTAGTTTTTACTAAAGTCAAGGTAGCTTAGAGACATCCAGGTACTTTATAATATAGCTCTCAGTATGACAAAAAAAAAAAAGATAGAAATATAGATGTTGCATTTATCATTAATAAAATAGCACTACCCAGAATGATACTGGCACTGTAAATTGATTCAACAGTGTTGTTAAGGAAACTAAATAGATATAAAGGTATAAGGAAATTAAGTAGATAAAAAATGCTTCCATTAGAATAAGTAAGGGAAAGTATTTGTAGCTGAATATATAGTATGCAGTCAACAATTGTCCTTTAGTTTACTGTATTCAGAGGCTGTCATTTGTCTTTTTACTCCTTGCTGCCTCCTTTTGAGCTAAGTCACATAACACTGGCACAGAGTGGACAATGACAATTTGCTTGTTTGATTAATCTGCAGCTTTCAGTTCTACTTTTCTAGTTGCTCTTTGCATAAAACAAAATGTAGATTTTTAATGATCTAATGAAATTGTAAGAACAGGCTTTTTCATTCAAAGTGTCAAAAGAAAAAAAATAATTTTTGATTCCTTCTTTTTGTAACAAGACATTTAATGATCAATTGAAGGGCTAATAATAAGAGATCCAGAAACTATTTGCAGAAAATTGTTTATAGCAAAGGGCAGAAAACTTTTTCAGTTGTTCCACATAATGCCTATTCCAAAGCCAGATTTTTATTATAACGCTAGGGACAAATTTTAAGATGGAAATCATAAAGCTAGGAGTCATTAATAATATACAAAGAGAGAGAATGTAAAATAATATGGATAATAAAGATGAAATTATAAAAACTCTCAAAGAAACTTATATAAGATAAAATATTTGAGTATATCTAAAGAAGTGTGGCATGTACATTTTAAATGTTTCTGTTAATCCAATATTTATTTTATCATTATATGAATAACTAGTATTTTTTGCTGAAAACTCTGAAATTACAGAAAAACAAAGAATAAAATTAATCACCCCAGTATTAAAAGGAAAGCTCTACAAATATTTAAGTATATAAATGTATATTAATATATCATAATGTGATATACCTATATATGTGTATAGTTTACATTTTATAATTTAAAAAGTTATTAACAAACTATGAGCACTTTCCTATGTTACTAAATAATTTATCTTCATAGATGTCAATTTTATGACTTCATTTATTTTTTAATCTTGAGAAAGTATAATGAAAAAATTATTGGACGGCCAGCAGTGATGTAGTGGTATATGGAGCAGTTATCAAAAAAATATTCTTTAGAACTAAACAATGATATTAAAACCAAAATGAGAATAAAATGAGTAGAAAACTTGTATGCAATAATAATTAACTGAGGCTGGTTGGGAGGATGGAGGATAGGTAGGGAGAGTTAGATAAGGATTTTAAAAGCCACACTTTAGAGTTTAAATTTTATCCTGAGGGCATGTTTGTGTACAGAGGCATACTTTAATAAAATCAATGTTTTTTGAAAGTTTAATCAAGTGGCCATATGTTGTGGGAGAGACTGAAGACAAGCAGACCTTGTAAAAAGGTTACTGTATCAATCTCAACAAGAGATGAAAGGGATGGCATAGAAAATGTAAGGAAAGAGGCAGATTAACAGAAACATTTTGAATAACAAAATCATATAACTGGAGTCACTCTGATCAGAGAGGAAAAACAAATATTATATTGGTTTTGAACAGGAAATTTGAAGCTACGCTTAAGTCCCCAACTCAATATTGTGATGGCTATGTAGAGTATAATATGAGATTCTGTGTCACAGTTCTGAATAAGTAACAAGTGAATTTAACTATACAAAAGTCACCTGAAACCTTGGAGCCCTGAGCAGGAATAAGCTCTCTAAGGATAAAAGTATAGACATGAATAACAAACGTTTGAGAACTATGTCAAGGGAATGTCCACAGTTAGGAAGACAAGAGGAGGAAAATCACCAGAGTAAGAAGAAAAGCAAAAGCTGCTGGATTGTGGCAACAGTACAAAATTATAAAAATGAAAATAATAATGAGAACTAGAAAAAGTATTGAATTAGAGTTCTTGGGTGATTTCAAGAAGACAATTGCAGGCAACATAGGGGAGATTGGAGTCAGGATTGCAGATTAAGGAGAAAAATGAAACTTAGTAGATGTCTTCACTGAGCCTAAGACAGTGATGGTTTAAAGAAGGAAAGAGGAAATCTGCTATATAAATTAGAAAATTTTATTTTTAAGGGAAATAATAAATTTTAAAACAGAGAAATTAGCTGAAAGAAAACCTTATCAGCCCACTTTTTTGGGGTATGTATTTTTAAAAAAATCTGGGGCCCAGATGACGTTCGCTCAGTTTTTGATACAGCTGTCATGTCCAGGATAAATGAAAGGCAAAATACAGAGTGTGATGGTTAGTAGAGAGATTAGCAGGAGAGTTCATACTTTTGATATGGAGCTTTATTCTGAGTTTTATGCCCTCAGGAAATTTTCTGGACTCTTTCTGATCTCCTATGATCTCTCCAGTTTCTGAACTCTATTGTAGCAGTTGGATATTAAGTATTTTGACATTTAGATAATATTCTTTATTGTATAAGAATCAGTAGGTACTTGCCTTTCTGAATATAGCATAATGTTCTTAAATAAATGAAAACTATAGCTGTTGTAATGAAGGACTATTTGACTTGAAACATGTGCAGAGTAAACCAGTAACTTCTCCTTAATAACTGTGAACAATTTAACTACTCTAAACATAGAATTTCAAACTCTATTGTATTTTCAAAACTATACCTTTTCTTTGTTTTTGGTCTTTTTCTTTATTTCTTGAGCCTTGTTAAGCCTCTTTCTGATTTACAATTTTAAATTCTCAGTATGGTAATGGTACTTTAGTAGATTTCAGCCCAGAAGGCTCAGAATGTTTCTTATTCATATCAAAAAGTATCTCCGTAGACTGCCTATCTGTTGACTTTTACATTCTAGGAAAACTGATCACTAGGCCCAGGCCACAGATCCCTGGGGCCAAAAAAACTGATAAACCCATTGTTTTCCAAACTGTTTCATGCTCTGTAATCACCTGGGAAATCTTTTAAAAATACTGATTGCTAGCTCCCACTGCATATATTGTCATTTAATTTGTATGTAGTGTGACCTGGGAATCAATTTTTTTTTTTTTGGCATTTTCCAGGTGATTATAATGTGCAGTAAAGTTTGTGGAAACTACTGGATTACCCTTTTGTCTCTGTGGCTAACAGCGTACATGAACCACCTTTTCTCTGAGGTCTGAATGATGCCACCTGATTTCTACCCTTCTGGGATCACCTTTTTCTTTTTGTGATAAGGAAACACAATCCATTTAAGCATTTGCCATTGACCTCATAGTTCGCATATTAAAACTGCCAAAGAGCTTTTCAAGTATTGTGGTACTCCCACTCCCAACCCAAGGCATATCTTAATGCTTTGAGGAAGAAGTGTTTTATGGATCTTGTTAAAGTTAGAGAGCTGGTTGATCTAAAAGGCTACTATTTAATAGCTTATACACTCTTTTCTCCTTCTCAAGCTTTTGAAGTGTTGCATTTCAACCTCATTGATTGTAAGCAATTGTTGAGTCTAAGCTTTGATCAGTACTCTAACTGACTGTCAAGAGTAACAACAATCACAGGTGCTAAAGACAACACATTGAAACCCAGATCCTTGGTGAGTAATGAATTTAGCCTTATCGAGTTATGAATGATGTGCTATCATGAGACATGATCAAGTCATATATCTCTTCTCCCATGAAGTCCGACACTTTTAGATTGCACTCCACAATACTCCCCTGTTCACTACAGATAGATGTTTAAATGCGATAATATTTTTGGTATAAAATCTATTCTTTTCTGGGTAGGCTCAGCATCATTTTGAATTAAATAGGATTCTAAGGCTATATACAATCCTGGAGTCAATATTCTGAAAAGACAGTATACTGATGAGAACTGGCATTAGTTTAAGAGGTAAAATTCTCAGGGTAAAATGTGGAATGGCTTTTATACAAAGGAAAGCTGGTTTCTGAGGAAGGGAAGAGCTGCCTCATCCAGGAAGATCTAAATGGAATATGGAAGTTCAACAGTGTCAGGTTCTTCTTAGTATGCCAAGACATATCTATCTTGTATCTCAAATTCTGTTATTTTCCCACTAGTGTCTCTCCCTGGCCTGGTTACACAACCAGCACTGCAAATCTGCCACCCCTACATCCATTTCATCTTTAGCTTTATTCGCTTTTCTATTGCTGGAAATAGTATGCTCCTTCAAAAGTTGCATGCAGGCTCTCTGTTTCTACAAATATGTTCTTATTTTAAGATTGTAGATTTTAGTTCTCTTTTTCTCTATGAAAACTCTCTAGAGACATAGGAAACAGCCAAGTGACTCCATAGTCTTTATAATAACTATTGTTTGTGCCAAAAGGGACCTCTTGTCCCAGACCTTTTTCTTTTACCTGCACTTTAACCCTTGCCACAACAGGTAATTTTGGATCTGATGCCACTGCTTGACATAGATTACCCATTGCCCTTTTCTCCACTTACCCTCCACTAGCAAGAAATTTAGGTATTATTAGGTAAATACCTTAATAGGTATTTACTCTTTAACCAATCCAATCTCAGAATACCATTTTAAGTGTTTCCTGGGGTCAATTCATGTACCATTTACTCTATAAATCAGGGGCCTCAATGGGTGATAGTTGGCACATTTAAGATAAGAAAATTTGAGGATGGTTTGTTTACAAAGGGACTTTTACATATAGTAGAACCATGATAGATAGTGCTGGGCTTAGCAGCATTGAATTTCTTAGCATTCCTAGTCACAATGAAGAAAAGAATTGGAGGTGGTTATAGGAACCTAGAAGGAAACTATAGAGTTAGCATGGACCTTCAGTCAAAGTAAATAGCCAGCTCAAGTCTCTGTCAGGGAAAGATACAGGAGAAAATAACCTGCTACTTTGTTCTCTCTTCCTTTGTTCTGTTATTAGGGTTTCCTATTAGCCAAATCAACCTGAAACACAAAGAAATAAAAACTTCTTAATGTGGCTATTACAAATCTGCCTCATTGAAGAGGGAGCAAGTTGAGAGCAGATATGAAGGATAAGAACCCTGTACACTATCAATTTAGAATGACTGCTTAGAATTTATACATTTCTATGGCTGAGAAATATCATATTTAATGAAGAGTTGTGCATATTTTAATAGAATTATTTTCAAAGACATTTTTATCAATATTTTATTATTTAGAATTTGCATAACAAGAGCTATATTGAGTGTGTCCTATATGTCAAGCACATTTCAAATTTATTTTATTACCTAATTTGATTGGCAAACAATTCTATTGCTATGTATTTATTGTTAGGTACTATTGGGCCAACTTTGTGGTTCTGGAACTGATACTTGAAGAAATTGACTTGTTTTTAGTCACATAGATTTTAAATGAGAATTTAGGATATAACTGGCTCTCTTTGACTCCAAATACTAATGGATAAAATATTGGGGAAATTTTTCAGCAATTATCTCTTCTTCTGTACATTTTATAATTATTCACTGATCATCTTCTACTAGGGAAACAATTTAATTTAACAATGGTCATGGTAGATATGAAAATGAATATAACACAAATACTGTTTGAGATAAATATAGTATATTAGAGTCAGTATTTCTAGACCCACTGAGTAAGTATATGCATAAGAGGCATGGGTGGCAAAGCCATGGTCATGGTGTGACCTACAGCATTATGTCAGAAAAGTTTTCTGTGACCAAGGAAATAATTCCAGCTTCCAGAAGTAAAGACAGCAAGTCTCAGAAAAGCAGGTAAGATTAAAGATAGTCTTCTCTGCTAGTAGGATAAATGAAATAAAATAAAAAACTCATGCAATTGAATAAGTGAGCTTACCAACAGACAATTTTAAATTTAAAAAGTGAAATGTCCAAAATGACCTGATAGTTAAAGAAATCTCACAGAGGGTGCTGATATTACTGAAGAAGATTATCCAGCCTACACTTAGTGATCTTGTTTTCCTCTCTCGCCTTCATGACACTGAGGTCACGCCTACCTAATGTAATGAACAGGAATGTAAAATAAATGTACCCATAATTTTAGATGTACTCATCCCTTATTTAATAATATCAGATCTTTACAAAGAGAGCACCGTATTTACCCTGAAGTATTATTGCTTTTGAAAATATCTGAAAAGATAAATCTCAGATATTGATGAAAAAAACTATGTATCTTCTTTTTTTTCTCAATACATAGTAATGAATTGGCTACTTGTAGATTTTGAAAAAAAAATGCAATTCTTTTGCAAGATCCATTCTCTTAATCACTTTAAAAAAAGATATAGGCCTTCATAATATAAATTCAATACTAAGCAACAAAAGTAAACACTTATTTTGAAGTTTATTATCTTAAATTACCTTATAAGATTACTAAATATATGTTGCTATAGTGTTTTCTTGCTTTATTTTCTAATTGCATTGAATTCCCAATGATTAATTAAAATCCATCCTGGCATGACTATTTTATTGGCATTTATTGGCATGTGATCCAATAGGTTATACATATGATACAACACTGACCAGTGAGATCTAAGAAATCTGCTAGTGGCCTCTAGAAAAGGTTTACATGCTTCTAAAATGGAGAGGTAAGAAAAAAATATGCACATATTCTTCATATTGACACTAAGAATAAAGATGTTAAGCCTGGAAGTCCCAGGTCATCTCTTTACAAACCTGATAAAATGACAGTATAAACCAAGAGGAAGACTGAGAAGATGAAACTGTACTAACAGGCCCTGCCTAGAGTTCCATCAACTGTCATGTCTTTTTATATTTGAATTTATACATTTCCTTGTAGTGTAAGTACATTTTAGGTAGAATTTGCTGCTACCAACAAATGTACCACCTGAAGCTACAGCCATAAACCAAGCATGTCTTTAGTGAGATTGTTTTTATAGCTATACACTACAGGAAATAATTCCAATGTTTACATTGTTCAAAGATTATATAGAAGTGCCTGTACTTCACATCTGACACTCTTCTGTCTTCACATATGCTATAATCCCTGGTGCTACTCATGAATATTATCTTGTTTTTTTTTTTTGTATGACCTGTATTTACTACACAGTCTCCTCTGCAAAATCTCCAACAAAAATGCTTCGTATGAAGTTCTTTGGGCACTGTGGGCCATTCTGCCTCTTGACAACTGCTTTTATTTGGAGAATGCACAAATTCCCCATTATAGCATTTGTCCATCTTAAGAAAATGGGGATACATAAGACTGTTAAAAGACAAGACATAATGTTCTATGAGACAGCTAGGCATATAGGTGAGAGGTGGGAGAAAAGAAAAGTATGTAAAAAAAAGTATGAACTGTTTAAGGTAAATAATGTTTTCAAAAAAACTTCAAGATTTATAAAATCTACACTTGGAAGTAAAAACAATTCCAAGCTCAGAGTTACTGTTTAAATACAATAGATTGACTTCTACTGAAATATCTCCTAAGACAATACTTGGAAGTTATTTTAATGATAACAAAAACTATTATTATTTTATAAGTACTACTATTTTTTATTTCAATACCATCTGTGTTTATAGCATTCTACAATGATTAGAAATTGAGTGGCTATCATTTGGCCTTAGTCTATAATTGAATTACTTTGGAAATTATTGTATTGTTATATGGATTAAAGCTATAATTCAGTTCATAACATTCTAACATAAGTAGTAAACAGATAGTTGTTATAATTGAATATATAACAAAAGGATACTTTATTTCTTTTGTGGCTTCATTTTATCTCATTCAAATGGCAAATTATGCCTTTTCTATTAATAAAGTTCATTCTGAAGACATTTTGCAATCTGTTAAATAGCATAAGCTTGCTCAGAACAATTTGGTTTTTATTTTGTTTATAATAAAGTAAGAAAGAAATATCAACTTTGAGGAGGTTCTAAAAATTACTTACTACTTAAATGGTATAAGAATAATTTTCTAGTAAAGACAGACATATTGAACAGCTCTCTGAGTGGTTCTTCATAAAATACAACTAAACACACTCAGAATAGACATGTAGACATTATTGAGGACATTATTGCAGTCAATGGAATTTTACTAGATAAATTTGGGTTTCCTCCAATTCTTTGATTCTCTGTCACTCTATTAAACTCAGAATTATGTTGTATCCCCTTAGAGCAATTTATTATTTTTAGTTTCTACATTTTGGAAATTGGATACTCTTAAGATAACATTTAATTGAAGTATTTATTTAAGATTCAGTTTTTGAGAGTAAAATATGGAATAAAGAGAATCTTGGATTCTGTCTCTGGCTTCTGTTGGTAAAATTACAACTATTTTGTAAATATTTATTAAAGCCACCCACCACCATTCCACCACACACCCCAAACACAAGAAACGTTTTCTCAAATATTTGGTCTATTAGTGACTGGGATAGCCATGTAGGATAATAAGTGTTATGGGAGGCATACAAGCCAAAGAAGAATCTTAATGCAGACTGAATGAGTCAGGGAGTGGTTCTCTAAGGAAGTGACTTAAGATAAAATCAGGAGGATATATCAGAATTAATCAGAAAAATCTCATGTTATTAGCAGCATAGGGAATGCTGAGTATAAATTTAACAGTTCTCTAAGGATTTGATCCAGATGAAGTATAGAGATCAAGGGGAGGGAATGGAATAAAGAGATAGACTAAAAATATGTTGTGGAAGCTTTGATGTCTTAATAAAAATGTTTTCCCAATGATTTCAAGTAGTATTGGAAAGAGACAAAATAGTGTAGTAACCAGTTCAGATCTATGTTTTAGAAAAATTATGTAAATAAAAAAGTGCAGGTTAAATTGGAAGGGATTAAATATAAATATGGGGAAAATATTTTTGGCAAAAAATACATGATTGTGTTGAGAGTTGTGATATTGGAAGTGAGAGAAGATGAATTGGAGCAAAATTAAAGAAATATTAAGTATATAGGACACGAGAGAAGTGGGAATTAGTAGGATAGATTGGGGGAAATAAAAATGGTACTGTGGTTTGACAATGAATACAGACAATGAATATGTGATGATGACATTCCCTCAGATGAGTTTTAAGTAAATTTTAGAACACTTCAATCAATGTAAAAAATCTTTTAACTTTTGCAAACATACTTAGTAAATAAATGATACTCTGAAATGTTAGGAAGATATTTGATGCAATTATTCATAGATAATATAGTCAGTGAAATACAAATTAACATTTAGAGTAGTTCAAGATTAAACATTAAAATGATCTAATTAGACATAGTTTGATGTAGAATCTGCATCTCTGAAACCTGATATTTCCCTGAACATTTATGAGATACTGCAGTCTAATAAAAAGCCATATGCTCTAAAAAAGACACACCATTTCCTGTGGTTGAAGTGTCTGGTTATGGTGCAGACTTGGATTTCTGAAGAAACTTTTAGACCTCTCAAGGCCATGTCATGAACAACTCTTTGCTATCAGATGCTGTCCACCACAGGCAAAGTTTCATTTTTGCAGCCTTAGCACATAGGAAGCACATTTTTATAAATGATCCACTACTACTCTACTGTCTCTTTAATGTTACATTAAAGATAGCTTTTAGTTAAAGTTTTCCTCACTTGATTTTGGAGCTTTAATAAAAGGCATCAATATTGAGGGTGGGAAGAGAGAAGGGGAGAAGGAGAGAGACACTATGTAAAGTGCTGGTAAATTATATTTTCTCTTTTAAGCAAAATTCAAAGACATTTATTATCTCTGCTGGTTATCTTTGGCAGATTGACTCAGCGATGGTACAAATTTTCCAACCTTCCCTTTATTCACTCATTTTGCAATGTAGTCTGCCTATTACAAGCTGGAGTTTATTTCCCTAGTTCCCAAATTTGGGCTGTGACTTGTTTAAGCAGCAGAATGTGACAGAAGTGACAGTATGCCAGTTCAGAGCCTAAGACTCAAGAGTTTTTGCATACTTTTGTTCTCCCTCTTACTCTTCTATCTTTACTACAGAGCTAAGCTTAGACTAACCTATTAGAAAATGAGAGACCAGAGGGCAGATGATTTGCCACATTCAATGAATGGTACACTAACTTCAAATGTGACTGAGTCCAGACAAAATTAGCACACTTGCATATCTCACAGCTAACTACAGATGCACAAGGAAGCCCAGATAAGACAAGAAGAACTGCGAGCCATGGTGTAGACTTGTAAGCAATAAGGCATAGATATCATTTTAAACTACCTAGTTTTGGGGTGGTTTGTACCTTAGCAATAGCTGACTGATGAAGTTCTTTATGTACCATAGGTATAGAGGTACCAATTAGCATCATCACTAAGATATCCACCTTAGAGATTACTATGATTTTACCAGTTGGTTGTATACTGAACAGTGTTTCAGATTCCATGAAACATAGCTTCTTGGTTTATTTGGTCACTCCTAATCATAATAGACTCAAATTTTGTTGGTGATAAATACAGCTCACAATTCAAGACAACTTATAAATGCTATAATGATAATGCCCATTGCCTTCACCCTTAATGGGACAATAGTAGATGAATTTACGTATACTCCATTATAATTTTATATCTATGCCATTGAGAAAAAGGTATGTGCTTTTTGTAAAACTTTCTTTGAGTAACAGGCTCCTGCATTCCTTTTTATCCATTACTGATGTTCTTCAAATGAGTTCAGACATTCTCCTAAAAAAATATTTCTAAACTCTAATCTTCCTTTTTGTTTGAAGATGTTAAGAAGGCCAAAGTATCTTATAAAATGTCAAAATATCCATACATTTTTGTAGCTTCATTTACCTTTCTCAATAAAGCAATTTCCTTTGTGGACTAAAAGTTTTCTTAATTCTAATTCAATGTATTATTATTTCAAAAGCAAAGGGTGAGTGGGTGAGTGTGTGTGTGTGAGTGTGTGTATGCATGCACATGTGTGTGTATTCAAAATATGCTTGACCACATGAAACAATTATAGCTTTTTACCTAGATAAATTCTAATAGGATGCTTTCTCTATATTTCATGTTTTACTATTGCTTATAAATACTTCCTATATACTCTTCATCTACTTTTTTATCAAAAAAAACTAGCAATTAATAGTCATTGACTGATATAAGCCATAAATGTATCTTTTCTGTCATGAGAAAACTTAATTTACCACTTTTTCTATTTCACTTTGCTACAGAATTAGTTTTTTTAACTACCAAGTAGACATTGTCAAGAAGAGTATGAAGAAGTTAGAAGCAATGATTTGACATGAGTAGGAGAGAGGGAGAAAGGCAGAAAGAGTTAGAGAGAGAAAAGAAGAGAAGGAGAACTCTTGAGAACTATCTAAAATGTTATACTGAGGCAATTTAATAAGAAAAATGTTTCACACTGCTAGCTTCCCTGATGAATCTTGCCTGCAGATGGGTTTTGTTTGGCATATGCTGTGTTTAAAACAAACTTGAATTAATTGTCCCCATTTGAAAATTGAAAAATTTTTTCAAATAAAAAAAATTATCTTTTATTAAAAAATCTGAAAATATATCCACTCTCAGCCCACATGCTTGAATGATAAGTCTGCTGTAACCAACTAGCAGCTGCCCCTTCTGAGGGAGACTGGACCCTTCACATCAGTCAATGTCAAGTGTACTATTGCTTAAAGCATTTGGCTAAGACAAAAGAAAACTTAGAAATTCCTTTTGTAAAACAGTGATATTTTTATTCTTTTATGGAGACATTGTAGAGTATTGAGGGCTTTGGGAAAAAAGGAACTAAGAGGGTGATAGCTATTTACCTGGCCTGCATAACCCATTTGCTAGCCTTGATCCTCTAGACTTATTAGTTTCGTTCCCTGATTTCAGATTTTAGGCTTGAGGTAGTCAACAGCTTTCGGTCACAGGTGGCAGAAACCAACTCAAACTTCTTTAAATATGGATAAATGGTGTAAAGTTATTGGCTCACATTATTTGTTTCAGAGGTACAAAATAATGTCAACAGATTTTTGTTTTCTATTTTCTGGTGCCTTTGTGCTCCCTGTTGGCTACATTCTCTAGCTAGTTCTGGCTGTGAGATGGCAAAGGTCACTGGTCCTTCCAGGCTTTATAGTCTTTACACCCATAATTCTAAATGAAGGGAAAGTGACATTTCCAACAATAATTCAATTATAAAACCTTGGAGGACTTTCACTGGTCTGTGTCCAACCACACACACAACTCAAACAGTCATTGTTGCCACAGTTAGGGTGGTATTACTCTGTGACCAGGTCCAGGTTCTAGGTTATCTGCTCATCTCTGTGGTAGGAACAAGAAGAGTTAACTTGATCTGAAACTCATGGAATGATATGCCCACAGTGAAGACAAATTTTGCAAATGGAAAAAAGGGAAAGAGATTTAGGTCAGACAAAATGGCAGTTATCAAAGACAATTACAAATTAAGATATAACACTAGGGAACTGTGGTTATTCAGGAAGGCACATGTGAATAACTAAATGAGTTGATAAAATAAAAATGTTATACACATGCATTTTCTAAGAATTCTATGATGTATGTTTAAGTATATCATATATCTTTGTACAAAGAGGCCAATGACAACTATAGATTATAAGAGATGTTATTAAGGTGGTTAAGTAAGTCATATTGTGAAAGAAAAAATAATGTATTAAGAGTCAGTTATTATAGTTATTAGTACTAGCTGTGTTACCTTAACTATGCCATTTATTCTTTTAGGGTCTTAAATTTCACATTTTTTTAAATTGTAAAGTATATAATACATAGAAGAATAAATATACACATATACTTTAAAGAAAAATAATAAAGGAAGTATCCATGTTACCACCACTCAGTTTAATAATGAGAATATCGCCATCCACTTAGAACCCCATAAGATGCCCCTCTTAATTTAAAAAATTTTTAAATACTTTTTTAGGTTTTCAATTCGAGTTGACATACAATATTATATTAGTTTTGGTATACAAAATAAAGATTAGACATTTATATAACTTACAATATGATCGACTCAATAAATCTAGTATCTATCCAACACCATACATAGTTATATTATTGACTATATTCCTTGTGCTATACTTTAGATATCCCTCTTTTACTGCTCTCCATTTCTTTTCTTTCTGAAAAAAACAACACCCTGAATTTTGTGTTTCTCATTTTTTCTTTTTTTTTTTTCGTGTGTGTGTGTGTGTGTGTGTAAACAATGTCATTTACTTTGGCCTGTTTTCTTATTTTATAAACATAGAATCATAGTTTAGGTTTATCTCTATGACTTAGTTTGCTCAATATTATATATGTAAGATTTATTAATACTGAGGCTCATAGCGGTTATTAGGGTTCATTGAAATTTCACACTGCAATGTCTTCTTCACAAATTAAATTTTTATTTAGTATAAAATAAAAGTTATTTACCTTCTATTTCTTAAATAAATAATATAATAATCCCATTTCTTTTGGTTAGAAATGTTTTGGTTTATCTCTATCCTTTTATTTTCTCTAGAAATTAATTTTTAAATTCAGTCTGAAATTGTTATTTTTACATCAGAGAAACTAGTTGTAAAATATGCATTTTTCTAATGCTATAGGGGTTACTATGAAAATTAGACACACTTTTAATATTAAATTCTAAATTTAATCAATAGCATTGCTTACTTCTAAGACAACATAAGACTCACAGAATCCTTTAATTTACCTTTCTCTTGATATATATATATATATATATATATATATATATATATATATATATATTTTATCTCTACATATTTAACACCATTATCTGTTTCAGTGTTTAAATTTACCCACATGTTTATCACTTCCTTTGCTTTTTTTTTCTTTCATTCATTTCAGCTTCTTCATCTGGGACCTCTTTCTTTTTGCATAGTGTATATTTTCCAGCTTACAGTGCAATTCCACGTGTGATAAATTCTAATTTTGTCTGAAAGTGTCTTTATTTTGCCTTCGTTTTTGGGGTAAAAAAGTTTTCTTGATATAAGTTCTAAGGTCATTTATTTTCTTTCAGTCTATTGAAGTTATCTTTCTATTGCATTGTGAATTTTATTATTGTTGTTAAGAAAAAGTTGTTCTTCAAACTGTCCTTACATTGTAGGATATCTTTTTCTCCTTTTGTCTGTTTTGTTGTTATTGTTTTGTTTGCAGTTTATTTTCTGCAGTTTACTATGATGTGTTTAGTTATGTCAGCTTTTTGTATCAATCCTACACTGAATTATTTGAACTTGACACCTTTTATCAATTTTAGAGTGTTCTCAGTCTTTATATCTTCAATATGCATCTACCCCATTTTCTCGCTACTCTCCTACTGGAGCTCTTATTAAATGTGTTTTATTTGAGTCCATTTTTTATGTCTTTGTCTATCTACATATTGGCTAATTAGTTCTGACTTTTTTCTTACTATTGTTTTCATCTGTGTCTAATGTAATACACTGAGTTCTTTTTTTGTTTTTATTTTGCTTCTATTCTTATTTTGGAAACTTCTATTTTACTTTTTTTCCATATTTGAATAATTATTTTTGTAGTTTTTCATTTGCTTCAGATATTGTCAACCTTGTCTTATATTTATTTAAATGTTATATTACCATCATTAATTTATAATCCAGACTTGAAAATTTCAACTCAACTCATGTAGGTCAGTTTCTGCATTCTGTTGTATAAATGGTTCTTGAGAAGGTTGGCTTATTTCCTTTTATGCTCAGTTCATTTTGACTGGTAACTTTTTTGTATTACTTTTTGTTGGAAAATGTTGGGAATTCTCTGTAACTAGGACAAAGTTAAAAACTTCTAGTGAAGACCCATCTTTGCTTCTGTCAAGATACTAGAGGCAATTAAAATCATAGCTTAATATTTTTTGACTAATTAGGTGATGTAAGTTTTGGCCAAGAAGGCTTAAATGTGGTTTCCACTTTAAAAGGATGATTTTTATCACAACTTGTTAAAGCTATGGTGGGGGTGAGGGAAAGAAAGATCCAAGATCTATAATCAATGGTACTATATTCACCCCACTATCTTTAGCAACAATAATGTGTGACTAACCAGAAGTAGAGTTTTTTTAAATTACTTTTTTTTATTATGAAGTTTAACACAACAAAATATTATACAATATAAAATATTCAATTAAACTAAGCCTTCATACAAATGCATGTGTGTGTGTGTGTGTGTGTGTGTGTGTGTGTGTGTGTGTGTGTGTGTGTTGTATTTATTTCATAGGGCAGGGATAAAATACCTTATCCAGGTATTATCCAGATATCTCATGGTCCATTAGTCATCTAGTAGATATAAATTAATCCTCTCTCTCCCTCTTTTCCTTTCCTCCCCTCCATTTCTACACCCTCTCTACTCTATTGGGTCTTGCCAAATTTTCCTTAAAGTTTCTTGGAAATGAGGGAGCAGAGCTGGGTTTATTCTTGATTCACCATAATATTGAAGGTACCCTTTTGAATTCTAGCTTTCTTTATGGAGGGACGTAAATGGTCTTCTATCAGACTTCCATCAAGGAAGTTTGGGGTTTTAGGTTCTATTTCTATGACTGAAAGTTTAAAAAAAGCATTCGTACAAATTGTCATGATTGGTGAATGTCAAAAGAGAAAAAGTAGACTTCTAGGCTCTACTTGCTTCTCTGGATAATTCCATACAAAGCACTTAATCCTTATTTTGAGATATTATTTGGAGTTCTTAAAATAATTTCTTAAAATATTTTAAATAGCATTTTAATTGCTTTCAGAGAGATGATTATTCTAAATAGAAAGTCTCATGATTACCAAAGACAAGGTGACAAGTTTTCTCATTGTCGGTATCTGGAAATGGAGTAAATTGATAGGGCTCCAGGTCTGTAATTGTGTGACTCAGTGATTGGGTGAAAGCCTTGCTTTTTCTTTACTGCTCTGAGGAGAACACAGTTTCTGAGGCAGTCTCTTCTCTTGTTCTAGAGTAAACAAGCAAAATCTGCATGTTGACACCCTTGCTTCATAGCTTAGAAATTTCCCATAATCACTTATTTTAGAAATTCCTATACTTCAGAGACTACTTTTTATACAAATATAATTATGTGATAGAATATGGATGATATTTGATAAAAAGAAACCTCAAAAATGTTTCCAAAATGAGAAAGTTCCTATAGTAACTAAAATCAAAATTATATTCTATTTTTGGTGATTTTATATTTTAAATTATGTAGTTTAGTTTTACAATATGTAAGTCCCATTCTATTCTTCCTCAGAAGATTATTGTTTGCTGATTATTAATTGTAGAAGTTTTCAAGGTACATGTTGTATATTTGGTTGATGATAGTGAATGTGAACAGCTTCAAATCAAGGTCATTTGGTATATTTTATAAACACATCTCTGATATTGAATATATAAGTCAATTTTGTATTCTAATGTGCAATTTTATGGTGTTCACATTAATGTTCTATACTACAATAATAGTGGACTCTATTTGACAGCTGTTGCTACAAAAAGATTCTGTAACAAATAACCTCTGACTTTCAGTGGCTTATGTAACTGTGAATTCATTCTCACTCACAATTAATATACATGCCTGTGGGTTAGCTGCTGACTCTTGTCCAAGTTCAATGTCAGAGTAGTCCTACTCTAGTGTGTCCTCTCATTCCAAGACTAGCATGATGCAGCACCACCATCTGGTATATGATGTTTCCATGGGAATGTATAAAAACACAAAAGGGGGACAGAAACTTGTAATGCTTCTCACAGCCTTTACTCAAAACTGGCACCTGTCACTTCTGTTCATATTCCACTTATAATCAAGTGACACATCATGGAGAAAGGAAAAATATTATTTCTTTGTAGTGTATGTGGCAAGGGGAGAGTAAAGACTTTCAAACAAAAAAGTCTACCTCAAAGACACTGTGGTAATTGTTTTTATATTTTAATTGTGGAATATTTTTAACAAAATTAAAGACAATAACATAAAAACCAACAACATAACATCCAGCAAATTTTAGCAAAACTAAATATGTTTTCTTATCTGCTACAGGCATTAATTTTTAATAAATCAAGCATTCCAGAGAGAACTGAATTAAACATAGTTAATTCTTTACCACATACTTCATTGTCATTCCATATTTCCCAGGGTTAATCACTATCTTTAAATTAATCTTTCATTTTTTATGCCCGTGTACACATTAATTAGATGAGTATATACTTAAGCAAGAATATTATGGATGTGAAAATTTTTATCTTTATAGCAATATGTTATATTTAAATTATTCTACAAATTACTTATCTTAAAACATATTTCCATGTTAATATGCATAATTCTAGTTTCATTTATTTTAGCTACTGGATAGTATCCTGTTGTGTAAATAGTGACAATTGTTTTATTTACAAATTTTAAACTTTTAAAAATTTTATTTAAAAAATAATTTTGCTTGATTTATTTTATCTTTGCTATTAAAAATGCTTTAATAAGCATTTTTGTGTCTGTCTCATGGTACAACTATGTTACTAAAATATTTTACCTCAAGTAAATTTAAGTCAAATGGTATATAGTACATTTTAAATTTACTCATTATTGCTAAATTAATATTTTAAAAATTATTGATTAGTGTCTTCAGCAGCAGTTTACTAGAGTCTGTCCACATTCTAAACAACACTTTTATAGAGACTTTTAAATTTTTAGAAAATCAGTTATTTAATAATACTACATTTTTTTAAATTTGTATTTCTCTGGTTAAAAATGAAGTTGAGCATGGTTCAATCTATTGGAATTTTAGATTCCTTCTTTATGAACTGTTTATTTAGTCATCAGTAATTTTGGTATTTTGTTGTATAATTTATAAACATATATTTGAGAGTTCTTTATTTTAAATATTAATCTTAAAAATCTGCCTCAATTTTGTCTTTTTAGATACTTAGGTTTCTGTTTTGTCATGCATGATATTTATTTAATTGACACTCATTTGTCAGTCATTTGTATTATGTTCTCTGCTTTTTAAGTTTGTTAAAAATTTCATCTATCCTAAAGTAAAAGAATTTTTTGTAATTTTTCTCATGATATTTAAACTTTTATATTTAACCCATAAACCTTTTATTCACTTTTGACTTAAGTTTGTATAATGTGAAATAAGAATTTAATTTTGTCTTATATGTATCCATTTTCTAATTGTTATGAAAATCTATGTCTTTCTTCCTCAGCTTTCTTTGACCTTTCTTTCCCTTTCCTCCTTCTTTTTCATCATTCTTCTGTATCTTCAATTTAATCCATGGTTATATGGGTCAGTTCTTTAAAAATATGTTATACTTCCTTAATTACCACTGCATTATAATATTTTTAAAGAGAACTTTTAAATAGAAAGAATACTGTTGCAATTTTACGGGGATTATAGAGTGTTAGAGAATAATCTGTTGAGAAGTTACTTTCCAATATATAATTGTTCTATCCATAAACATAGTATAATTCCTCTACATTTTTTCAAGCCATTTTCAATATTGTGTTTAGATGTGATTGTGTGTGTTTGTGTGTGCCTGAGCATGCACACATACATGTTAGTGTTTGATTTCTATTATAAATTGTTTAATTTGTTTACTGTGTTTCAGGGTATTTTTTTACTGTTCCTATATTCTACATTTTGCTTTACTAAAATTCTCATACTATTTTTCAGTAAATTTTATTGTTTTATATATATTTACATTATTCCAAATGTAGTCTTTTTTCTTTTCCAATTGTTATCATTTTATTTTTTATTTTTTTTAATCAAGTCAACTAGAATGTCTATTGGAAAGTTGAGTGAAAGTTGTGCTTTCTCCTAAATTTATAAATAGCTGGCTTCTAAAATTTTACAATTAAATGAGATTATCACTTTATGTTTGGGAACAATAAATTTACCAAATTATAGACACTACCTTATATTCGTGTTGCAAAGATGCATTTTTTAAATTATAAATAAGAATTTGATTGTAGCAAATAGACTTTTGGGCATTTGGAGATATTTGCCCCTTTATTTGTTATATGCTAATTTTTATTATTTAATTTTTTAATGTTGCTTGCCATAAACATTATGACAGTGGTCTGTTTTGTTTGTTTGTTTGTTGTTTTGTTTTAATTAATTGCTTCTAGGTTAAATTGCTTAGCAATTTACTTAGAATTTTTTTTTCTATATTGTTTCATAAGCAGGATAGCTCTATACGTATTTTTTTTCTCTTTGATTTGTTCTTTTCCACTATCAGCAAGGTTTACTCATCATATTAGTTGGAACAATTTTTTCTATTCTCTGGATAAACAAAATGTGTATAACAGATGGATGTTCTCCTTGATGGCACAAAAAACTCTCTTATAAAGCTGATGGTCTATTTTAGGGAGTAGGAGTCATAGAATACATTCTCAATTATTTAATTACTTTAATATTTATTGCTTTATTTTAATTTTGAATCATTTTGAATCAACATAGGTTATTTAGAAAATTATATATTTTATTTAGAAACAATTTATATTTCACTTATAATCATTTAATATCTACTTAATCTGTAGTTATAGCCTCCTTTTCATTCCTAGTGCTATCTTTTAACTCATTTCTCTTTTTCCTAGTAACTTACAAGCTTTTTGGGTATGTGTAGATTATGAGTTTTCTCTTATTGTTTTTATTTTTTCCCCAGATAAGCAACTTTCAGTATTATTATTTTATTTCTAGTTGCTTAATTTCCATTTTTTTAATTTAATCTTTACTATTTCTTCTAATTTTAAAGGTTTTCTTAATTTTTTCCATAGATTTTGTGTAGAACACATGATTATTGTTTGTGCTATGGAGCCTATAGGTATTTATCATAAAAATCCTTTTCCCTCAAATCCTGAAAATTCTTAAATTAAACATTTCTAGTCTTAAAATATTTTAGAATTATAGTTTTAATTTTCTTTTTAACCCAATAGTAATGTATGCTTTACCCTTTCAAGCTTATGGGTTTTCTTCTGGGTATATTTTAATATACAATTTTTTTAAATTTCTAATCAATTATATCATGATATTCAAATATTAAAGACTTTGTAGACCCAGTTTTTCAGACAATGGACACCTTGGTTTAGTTGCTGATCTCTTTGCTGATTAAAACCCAGTTTAGTTACTGAAGGTAGCTTTTTTGCTTTCTTCATTTGAGCAAGAGTGTATTCAAACCCAGTTTTAATGATTAAGCCTAGATTGTGTGCCCTGTTTGACTAGGAGCTTTTTTAATCCTCTTACCCTATAGAATGGTTCAAATTTTCTGGGAGCCACTGCTTGCTTCTAAAACTTGAGACCAGCAGGGCTACAGCAGTGGCCATGCTTTTATTTTGCATTTGCAGTTTTTTTTAAGTTTGATGAGGAAACAATAATTTATATTCTTTGCCTTTATATGGGCTTTACATTTTTATATTTTATTAATCATTGCTAATGTATCTGGAACAGACTATTTCTGATTAAATGTTAATTCACTGCATAATTTTGAACAGAAATTTGACCCACTCTTAAGATTTGCAGTTTTATGATGCATACCACATTTTGACATTTCATAGTTAGTTCCAAACACATAAATCAGCCATCCCTTTAGGAATATTTTTGAACATTTACTTTTGAACATTTAAAATGACCCAAACAGGATTCTCTTCTTAAAGAACTCAAGCTATTATTGAAAAAGAAAATTAAAAATTGAGAGAGTAGTACTCAAAAAATAAAGGTGAAATTAACATCTTTAAAAAAAAAAAGAAGATCCACCTACTCTCCCAAGGTTAGAGAAAATGCAGTGAAGACAGGAACAGATGTAGGTACGGCTATAGGGTAGAGCCATTTAAGTGAGTTCAGTTGGGCAGCCATGATTGTTTTAGTCGGATATAGAAGATAACCCATTGTAAAAAGGTGAGGCAGCATAGAGAATATTGAAGATGAGAAAACTTTTTCTAGAAACATAAAATTTGTTAAAATTATTTTTAAAAAGGTAAATGCCAATTTGCTAATGACACTTAAATTCAAAGCTTGAGAGGTGCTTGGGATTAACAAATATTAGAGATGTCTTTATTGAGATGTCTTTAACATCCAAGATTGATGCTAAGCTAAGATTTTGGAGCAAAAGACATAGATCATCTATATTAGAAAGTGTAGGGTTTTATGAGTCACAAAGGTAAGAAGACCAGGATATATAATGTTGACAAAAGAGTGGCTATAAAATTGTACTTTATTGTTTATGAAAGAAGAGGAAGCCATGGGCAGGGCAAGAAAATCGTTAGTAATTTCTATTTCTGCTTATGCTTGATTCTGAGTGCTTGGAGTTTAAAATTTATATTTCTTTTGACTATATGTTCACAGTATTTTCTCTGACATACAATAGATTAAGTAAGTGTCTATTGAGTTGCATTTAATTTATACTTTAAAGATACTTTGATTTAAAAATTAAAGAATAAAAATTTCCACAATTAATAAAAAGCGTCTCTTTGAAAATGGGTTAAACCACAGATAGCATCCAGATAATCTTTCATAATTAGATATCTGTGAGGTAGTGGAAATTACTTTCTGAAATGAGTCACAGTAATTTCTATTTCTGGGCAGAAGTCCAATGACAGCCTAGAATTTCTTACCTAGATCTCTTCAAAACTATGTATTTTAAGCTGTTTTTTGGAGATATTTGAATAAAGCCATCAAAAGCAGAATCATACAAAAGCAGCTACCATACAAAAGTGTGCCATGATACATTGTACTAACCTTTTTCATGTTTGAATTGTAAGAGAAGTAAGGAGAAAGAATAGTAAGGATAAAATTTAAAGAAAACTAAGTGAGAAATCTCAGCATGGGTACATTTAAAATTCTTAAATATAAAAGCAAAGTAATAATCCATCATGAAGTTAAGTTGTTCTTTGTTCTGCTTCTTCTTTTAATATAGCATGTGACATGTTGTTCTGCAATAACATAAGGCTTAAAGGAAATATAGTGCTTGAAGCAAAAATTTAAACTTTGACTACCTATTGATCAGATCTATGTGTTTGACATGATTTTGGGGGGGCATATTTTAAAAATGTTTTACAATACAACAAAAGTTAATATTTCTATAATGTACAAAAAATCAATGGATTTATCAAAAGGATACTTATTTTAACATTCATAGGTATATGGTAATAAAAAAAGAATTATATTGCTTCATTCAATTCCATTTTATTGATTACAATATTAAAAGAATTGATGCAAGTTTCTTTTTTATCTCATTTAGAGCTCAAATTTATTGTCAGAATTCTAAAATTGTATACTTGTAAAAAATGAGTAGATTCTATATTCAGAATTATAATCTGAAAAATTTAGAGTATACTTTTTTTCTCCAAAATATTCTTATTTCTCTGGTAGCAGCAAATTTTTTGTTTCAAAATGTGCTTTGTAAGAAATTTACAAGAAATCAGTAACATTCATTATATATTCTTTTATATATGAAAATATATTTGTACATTTTATTTAAATATAGATTTTATAGAATCATTAGGTAGTAAATATGAGTTCTTAGAGATCATCTAAAATAATTCTTTTATAGCCAGTGAAATAGACTCATAGAGAGAAAACATCCTAAATCAATCAATTTATTTTAAAAATATTTAAAATTTCTACATATGCATCAAATGGCAGTTGATATAAATTATTTTCTGAAACTAAAATTGTTCTAAAATAATAATACCCACATAAATTTAGAAATTAATGAATTCAAAATAATAAACTCCTATCAATGTAACAAAAGACTGGATCTGATCAATTTACTCTGTCTTTGATGTTTCCAGTGAGTCATGTCTGCTTCAGAATGTTAATTTGAATCCCGAATAGTTCTATCAGGCATTCATTATTGGATTAGCATTCACTTTTTAGTCATTTTGTAAAAAATTAGTAAAACTATTATTGGATTAGCACTCATTTTTCTTTGTTTTGTAAAAATTTGTTCTAATAGAGGAAGATCATAACAATCATAATTGAAATGGTTTTAAGTGTTGTTTTACCTGTTAGGTGATATAATTTTCAAGAAGTCAATTTATTTAAATCTCAATCTTTAATTCTGTAAAGAAAAGCATCTTTTGACTTTTAAGAGATCACCAATGTAGTCAGTAACATCTCCCTCCCTTGCCTTCCCTGGCTTTTTCAGTCCATTCATATTTGTGGAATTTTTAAATTTTAAATTTTAGAGAGAGAGAGAGAAGTTGTTAAGGGAGGGTCTGATATGGAGAGAAGAGGAGGAGGAGGACACAATTTGTATAATAATTACCCTTAAACTGGTTTTTGAAACAGAGGATGTGGGCATTAGGTATGTTTAAAAGCAGAGCTAATAGAATATTAAAAACTGTTTAGATCTGGATTCAGAGAAGCTTGAGGCCCATAGTGACATGGACATAAGAGAAATCTTCTCCCTCTAATTTTTCATGCAAACTGTTTTAGTAACTGGAAGAACAGAAATTTGAGTGCCATTGATCTCAAAAACCATAGCCTAGATGTCAGAATTCTTCTGATGATGAAATTTCTTTAGCGAGCATTTCAGGCAGCAAATATGAATAAGTGAGACCAAAGAAGGATATAGAAGATCAAGGCAAAATCTAAATTAAGACATTAGGCACAAGGGGGTTTTGTGGGTTCATGTGTGGTATTTATTAGGGACTTCCACAAGTAATTATGATTTCTGCAAATTCAGAGGAATCTCTCTCTGCTGCAAATCCTGATTGCATATATAGTCAAAAGCCCTCCTTTCAGGGCATCATATATAATAATATTCTCCATTTAACAAGAATGTCTGGAAGGCAGATTTGTTTCTGAAACATTTATGTCTCTTAATATCTAGAAAAAAGAGAACAAAAGTTATTTAACTGACATAAGTATGGATAAAGTTTATGGTAGCAACAGTGAGATAATTTATTTTCATAGAAGTGAAACAGAGGCAAAAGCCATACTCTTTGCTTTATGTTATGATTATTTTATTAACTGGGAGAGAAAGTTCAAGGAGGGGAATATAGAAAGGTGTTTGTAAAGAGAACAATAACATTTATGCCTCTATCTAAAGTCTAAAATAATTACATGCCTGCTCAATCTAGCTGAGAATGTATGTTCCTCCTAAATTGATCTTGGCAATCGTGTGAGAAAAAGAAAGACCCTAAAAGACAGATGTTGGAGATGGTAATGGAAATGTTTCTGCATTAAGAGAGAATTGATTTAGTCACAGTTTTAGACCTTCACTTACTGCTCTCAAATCTTTGACAATTCATTTTCTCACCATATAAGATTTTTTTGCATTTACATGCTTAATTTGAATAATAATGATTAGCTATAATATGGATTGTGGACAGTGGTCAGTAGACCACCAAGGCTTCAGGGGTCTTATTTTGACTGTGGCCTGAACTTTCTACTTGATATTAGACTAACTGTTTCTCCAATTGCAAAATGACCAAACTATGTCTGAAGAAAGCAATGAAAAATGGTAACATAACAGAAAATAGTAAAGGGAAGATAACAGCATGATTTAAAAATGCTTATGCTCTTAAGATTAACAAAAATATATTAACTCCTTATTTTTAAAGTTCTTTTTCTGAATTAAAATTTAGAAGATATACAATGGATTTAATATGATGCCGTTTTCTCCACATTGCTTCTTATCAGATTCTGGGAATTATATTTTTATCTTCCTCCATTTCCAATTTTTGAAAAAGTAAACATAATTGCCTATATGAATCAGTTTAAATGCACTTCTTTTTAACTTTCTATCCCAATGCTTTTTAGAAAGTGAAGAGAAATATTGTTATTCAAGTTTGCAGTTTCCTCTCCTGTTCATAACATTGTACTTGGTATTGAATAATACTTTAGAATGAATTAGTAAATGTTTGAAGGCAGACAGATGAGTAGGTTCATATATGGTATATTTTTATGCATTCTTCTAAAGTTTAAGCAAGTTTTGGTGTCCCTGACCCAATATATTTAGAAAAAATAATGATCATTATTTAACTTTTATGTTAGATTTTGATGTTAAGGTAAACAATAGGACCATTCTGTTTGAAGTTTGGGAGGAACCTGGGGTCATCTAGTCTAGCTATATAATTTTGTAGCTGAAGCTGGAAGCCAGCATCATTATGAAACTTACCTGCAAACATACAGCTAATAGCAGTGCAGAAAATGGGAACTCTTGTTCTCCTTCCCAGTAGAGTGCTCTTTTCACTAACCAGCACTATATACAAAGCTAGAAAGTTCTCATTTGCTTTGATTCTAGCTAATTTTCTTTTGTCCTCTTCATTTTTCCATGTAAACCAGAATCACTTAAAGATTTTTAAAGGACATCTAACTATAGGCAGGTTAACTGAAGTAGTTCTTGTAGGTAATCTTAAGTAAAATGCACATAACTGTCATTTTTATTATTGAGCACTTACCATAGGCAGTACTGGTTTAGAGAGACTTGTAACTTTACCCTTATTCTTTAAGTTATTCCTTACTCTAAACTCTTGAAATTAGTTCTATATTATCACCTTTTTTTTTTTTTAAGCTAAAAGAAAGTGTGAGTGGCTTGGGGGAAATTACGTGTAGCTTGTCCAAAGTCACAGTTAGTAAATGGGAAGACTAGGCGATGGTTAGTAGAGCCAGCTATTTCCAGAAGAGTGAGAAGTTTCCTTTGTGTAGCTATAGCTTAATCTTCAAGCCAGAGACCAGATGTTTCACGCCACAGATTGATCTCAACCAGCTCCTTAGACTCTGTTTTAGCTCAGCTCTAAACAGGATGCTTGGGTGGCAGCTAATGACATATTATTGAGACCTATTTGGAAATAACATGTAACCTTTATACATTTTGAATATGAGTGTTATAGAACATTACATTTTAAGTAAATGAATTTTTATTACTTTTAACAAAATTTGTTCACCTGGTTCAATGTATAGAAAATTTAAAACACTTTATAAACTGGTTATTGACTTCTTGGACCTCACTGAGCTCTTACAAAACACCATTTAAATAAACTAGTGTAAATATACTGGAAACATATGAATTAAATTTCCCTTGAAATGCACTAGGTTTAAAAATTTGGAGGAAGAGTATTTGGCCAAAGCATTTTATGTTATGCCAAACCCCAGATGTTTAAAAAAAACATTTTAAAACATTTCATTGAATCAAAATGCTACTGAGTATACACATACCTTAAAAACTGTTTACTTATTGAATCATAAGCATGTTGGATTGATACAAATTAAGTGATTATGGGTCAGTGTGTCAAACTATTCAGAGGGTTAATGTAAATTGTTTGATAATTCAGCTGTGGTCAAGGATTGACGGCTATACAAGGTTAGAACAGTATAAGCATATAATTGTTTTATTCTAGGAAAATAGCATAGATAATTATTTTAGAAAATAAAAACTTTTTCTCTAATTTAATGACTCTAATAATTGTAAAAATAGCTTGAATTGACTAAAGGAGAAAGGAAACAATTTTAAGAATATGACCTGGTCACAGCAGAATACTGATAACTATTTGTATGTGGGGGGTGTGTGTTTAATTTACTCAAATGAGGACCACATACACTTATTTATATAAACAATCAGGAATTCTCTACTTCCTTCAGTGTATAAGTCTCAATTTTATATGGACCTGAATGGGAAAAAATTTATGTAACAGTGGGTGGGTATGACCTTCTGTCAGGTGATCCATTAGAGCTTCACTCCTGTGCAGCATAGTGGATTTATGGTCTTCTTGTATCTACTTTTAAAACAGAAATGCCCCAGAGTGTTAGGTCATTGGTATCTAGTTCCTTAGAAATGGAGATCGAATTGACAGCTTCCTGAAAACAAGGCTTCATAGGATAGATTTTAGCTTAAGAGTCAGTTGGGAAATGTCTGAGACATCTAAAAACTCCCAGTGTAAATGGTGTGCAGTATGAAAACTTTGCCTGGCTCTTTTAGTCAAAAATCCATCAAAAAGTTCTCCATGTGTAATTCTTGGCTCTTAGGAGACACAGTACTTTCCCATGACTGCATCAGGGAACATATTAAAATGTTCTTTTCCCAGTTTCGCTCTTAGCCAGTAACTTCATCCTTTCATTTCTCAGATTAAATTTTACCTCTCAAGAAAATAGTTGGGACTACTCTATATAAAGTAGATATTTAGAAGTTATATTATCTTCTATTTCAACCTCCTTTCTTCTTTTTTATAGAATTTAGTAGAATTTTTAATTATTATATATTTTAAGAATTTTAAATCTCTCTTCTCCAGAGAAGTTCTATGGAGGTGGGTAATGTCAGTCAAGTTCATAGTTGCTTCCTCAGTACATAGCATTGTGCTTGGCATTGAACAAATACTTTTGAATGAATGGGTAAACATTTGATGGCAGAACAGTAATCAGGCTCATATGTGGTGTGTACTCATTTTATCTAGCAATAGCAAACATCTTGCTAAAATTTAGGCAAATTATGTTTTTTCTACCATGAGGGAAATTAGCAAATTAACTTTGGATGAACTGAGCCAATAGCTGCTGAGATGACATCATATTCTATTTCTTCATTTAGGATATGAACTTAAGCAAATCTATCTCCTGGAAAGAGTTTCAAGAAAGCTGAAAGGGTTCCCAGTACATTTTTTTATATATATCGAAAGGCTCATAGTCCTAATAACCTAATGCCTAGACAAAAGAAGCAGATTGAGGCAGAGGCTCCTGTACTAAAAGTTTGAGACCCTATACTTAAGAAAAACACTTCTAGCCTTCCATGTGGCCAAACAAGGACTTAGTAAGACAGTGGGAAAGTGTAGGGTAAGTGCTTTATCCAAAATCTTTTGCATATTAGTCTACTTTTGAAAAGACTAATAATGTACATCTTTTCCAAGCTCTAATCAGCTAATTTTCCAGGCAAAGATTTCATAGAAAATTAGACAAAAACTAGTGAGTCTTGATGGAGGCTTCTTTTCAAGAGAACAAACTCTGATTATTTTCTAGATACATAAGGTCTATTTGAACATTCAAACAACTGAGAAAAAAAAAAAAAGAAATTCTCAGGTCTTTTTTCCCCTCTAACAGCCATATCAAGCTCTGTCTTCTATTTCTACCTTCTGTATTACATCCCAATTTCATACCAGTGTCTGATTTCCAATCTATGTCAGAAATATTATTTGTTATTTTAGCATCTCCTAAAGGTCCATGAGACTCATATCCTTTCTCATGAAGTGTATACCATTTTCTATCAACCTCCACAACCCATGAATATATGCAAGGGTAGGAAAACTAAGGTCAGCCAGGCTGTTATATAGTTTCACTGGCTTTTAGGTTGGTACTTGTACTTGATATATTGAGAGGGTGACATGAAAGGAAGGGATCTGGGACATTGCTGAATTTCTGTTTTGTGTCCATTGTCATTTTTCTGTTGCTGTAAAAGAATTTCTCAAGCTGTGGAAGTGTTTTGATATTTCCAGCCCCAATCTTTCCTCTCCACATGAATGGGTATAGTCACACTTTATTTGGCATTATTAGTTATTTAAAGTCTCCTCATACTTCATCCTCTTTCAGTTTTCTGATTGTCTCCACTATTCCTCCAGTTTCACAAGTCAGTGAGAACTAATTGTTGAGAACTTTCTCATTTCCTGTATTCAATCCCTTTACTATGTGTCATCAAATGTGTCTTCCATGTTTCTTTTATCCCTTCACTTTTCAATTGTGACCATCCTAGTCCAAGTTATCATCATTGCAGACATTACAAATAGTGATTTAATGTGAATATTATTATAAGTCAATATCTGAGTATTTATAATTTAAATTATTTATAATTTAACTTCAGCAAAATATAAAGAGAAAAATATCCAGGAGACAGAGAATTTTGTTCATATAAGATCATTTCATCAACATGATTTTAGTCAGGAAACTGGGGAGTACTAATTGTTTCATTTCCCTAGAGTAAGAATTACTATTAACCATAAAAAACACATAATTTATTTTGTAGAAATTTCTTAGGTTGATATCCTGTAATAAGTTTGCCTAGATAAAGATCTTTGGTTATATTTGAGAATATAAAATATATTCCATTAAAGACCATAATTACTATATTCTATTTTTTATTATCAGACTTTCTTCTATGTGTGACATACCTTAGAGAACTCAGTGACTTGCAAATAACATATTCCAGGAGAGATCATAGGCATTAAGTAGTGTGAAAGAGGTTGGCATTTGAATGAGATCAGAATTTAAATTCTAACTTTGGTCATTTACTTTTTTATAAACTTTCATGATTTCTTTAATTGCTTTCCACTTCATTTTACTCATCTGTAAAAGGTTAATAATACCTTATCTTGGATTATGAGAAATATTGACTGAAATACAATTCATGAAATATATTACGAGGCCTAGAGTATAGCCTCCCACATTCTTGAACAATACTCAAACTATGTAATGGAAATATTTCAATTTTTAATTTTTTAAAAAAAATTATAGAAAGACTAGTATCTAAATTCAATTCTAAATAATATGAATTCCATTAGCAAAATTATTTGGCATATAGCTTGCTTCATTAATATATGCCTATTAAAACTTATCGAATATATTCCTGGAGCTGCAGTTGTACAATCAGTTAGTGTGCAGTACTTATATGAATACATTCCTTTTATTGTGAGCTACTTTGAATTATTTATGGTAGCTAATTAGTGCATAAATTGTAGACTAATGTTTTAGATAAAATCTTGCTCCTACTTTTTGCATTATTCTTAAATGGCATAACTGTGTTAAAAGTTACCTTAGAAAGTATATCCCAGTAACACATGCTTATCTTTATAAACCAATAATAAAAGACCAATAATGTAATTGTTTAATAAATTTTTATCACTGAATTTTTAATTTGAAAATTTAAACTCAAAAGAAGCAATTAAATATAATTTGTCTCTACAGATGGAAAAGTCATGTAATTGTTCTCATTTTTTTCTAAGTAGACAATTTTGTACCCAATTTTCTCCATTCAATATATTTTATACAAAGCATATGGAATAGGTTTTCTACATCTTGCATCAGGCATGTGGAGATTGGTGAGAAAATAGATCATAAGAAAACATTAAAAATTATATATGAAATATATTAAGATGTATAAATAAGAAAAAGCAAATGCAGACTTTTTATGGCCTGGCATATTTAGGAGTGAGAAAAGCATTGTATTTAAAGACTTGATCTCACTTTTGCACAAATAAAATATGAGTAAATAGCAAAGCAATATTTATTTTTGTTTTCTATAATTTTAATGATGCAAGAAAATTTATTTAATTAACATTTAAGTTTGGTTAGTAATTAAGAGTCTGATAACATTTAAATTTAATGAAAAAGGTAAATCTAGTTCTTCTGGAGCAATATAGCTGTATAGTAATCACATATCTTATAGATTAGAAATAAAAGACCTTACAGTCTTTGGCATTCACACAAAGAAGAAAACTGGAAGAAATGCGGGAGAAATTTTTTAGGGTTTCCTTCATGTTCCTTTAGCATGGTGTCTGAACAGGTTAAATAATGCGTAATTATACACTTATAAAAATGAATAAGATATTAAACTCTTTGTGGCTTTCTAAATTCAAAGAATTATGTTAATAACTTTATATATATTTCCTCATTCTACTCTCATAGCCTCATTATGTGGTGGTAAAATACAATTAAGAAAAATTCTTTTTTTTTCAGTTGTGGAAACTGAGGCTTAAAAATATTAAGAAATATTTCAAAGACCACACTTTTATAAATTGGTAGAGCTGGAATTTAATTTCTGTTTTTTTAAATATGAGAGCTTAGTTTCTAAAACACTGCAGTATACTACTTTCATCTAAGAGTATATTGATAATCCAAACTAGCTATTTTACATTTTGTTACTTTCACATAAAGTGACATATCTATAATTACAGATATAGTGTCTCATTTTAGTCTTAAAATGATTTGTAAGTATCTAATCTCATATAAACTTTATATATAATGCAATTTAGGTTTAGAGAAGTTGGATTTTATATCAAATAGTACATAGCAGAGTTGAAATTTAAGCTTAAACTCTCTGATGACTCATGTGTTGGAAGAGGTTATTCTAGTCATATGATATTCAATTTATTCAATTTATTTTTGAATAAATATTCAATTTACTTTTGAATAAATTTTTTTGTTTTATTCATAAAATACACATTTTATTTTTATTCACACATACACACACACTTTTATATATCTTTTTGAGAATGTCACACATTTATGAGATTACTGAGATTATACACACACACACACACACAGCCTATTTTAACAGAAATTTATTTACTTTTATTTGCCTGATATATGTTACTATGGACAGAAATTTTAAAAAAATGAACCTAGCCTTCAAAGACCTTAAAGCTTAATAATGAATTTTTAAAAATGATTAATAAATAACCAATTGCAGTGCAGTGGGATAAGTACTTTCCTTAGTAGCATAAACTATTATGGAAGTGCTACAGCATTCTGCCTTTCATTGGAGTCTAGAAGAAGAGCTTCTTCTAAAGCTCTGGGACAGAGTAAAACTAATTACTAACTTGGCCTGATAAATAGTGTGTTCCTATCCTTTGAGTTAATTAACTACAAAATCATTCAGTCAATCTGTATGCTTCAGGGAGCTCTATTCAAGAGATCTTGCAAATGGTTCTGTTGGTCTATCACTTGGCTGCTGCCCTCAAGGAGCCTACAATGAAATAAAAGAAATGAGAGACTGCGTTTCAAAGAATGTTAGACTGTAAGGACAGGGAACTCTCTGCTCTGTACGAGTGTATTCTAAGCTATTTATAATGACTGGATCCAAGTAAGAACTCAAATAATTATTGAATAAATGACTGAATGACTGAACAAATTTGAAAAAAATAGTAGACTTTGACATAAGTGCCCCGACCCACGGGACTTAGTTATTCGTGGGGGCGGCGAGGAGGATCCAACCTGAAAAGAAAATGGGCGAGAAAGAGGAGCGGAGGCAAGACAAAGTTCTGATCAAGCCTCGTTTATTGTAGGTAGGGGTAGAGTATATAAAGGGGAGGATTTGCATAATCACGGTTGCCTTGGATATCGAACCGCAGAACATTCCATTTCCTTATATGACCCAAAAATGCAGAAGGGTCCTGGGAGAGGAGGGGGCTGCAAGGTCAGATTAGTTTAAGCAAATGGCTCAAGGGGCCCAGGGCAAGTCAGGGCATGTCAGGGCAACTGACTTTA